>JALPQI010017011.1:0-20113 GCA_025490895.1 Thaumatotibia leucotreta
GTGTTTGAAGACGAAAGTCTTTGATCAGTGTGTGTTGCCAGTGATGACATACGGTACTGAAACGTGGCCGCTTACAATGGGTCTCATAAGAAGGCTCAAAGTCACCCATAGGGCAATGGAGAGGGCTATGCTAGGAGTCTCTCTGCGTGATCGGATTAAAAATGAGACCATCCGCAGCAGAACCAAAGTAACCGAAATAGCTCTCCGAATCGCTAAACTGAAGTGGCAGTGGTTGGGGCACATTGCGCGTAGAACCGATGGCCGTTGGGGCGGGAAGGTTCTTGAGTGGCGGCCACGTACGGGAAGGCGTAGCGTGGGTAGGCCCACCACAAGGTGGACTGATGACCTGATAAAGGTCGCAGGAGTCCGCTGGATGCGGGTGGCGCAGGACCGGTCATTGTGGCAATCTTTGGGGGAGGCCTATGTTCAGCAGTGGATGTCTTTCGGCTGATATGATGAAAACCAAAGCAAATCGAAGAAATGTACTTTTCATCACACTTGCTTTGTAAGCGCCCCATTGCTTGCATGCATCGCGGGAGTATTCCCTAGGGAGTTACAGAAAAATTGGTACGTCATTTAACAATATTTTGTCTTAAAACATTTTTTTTTTTGCTTAGAAGTGTGATGAAAAACATTGTATGCATCACGGTCGGTAAGCGGAATACTAACTCGAGTCATTAAAATCTAACACTAGTTAGTAATATCGTAATTACCTCCCTAGACGCCCAATGTACTATTACTTCATATATATATAATTATATATATTTTATCGATATAATACCGACTCTTGCACAGCACTATGACGCTCGTTAGCCATAACGTGCAAAAAGCAGCCTATCTCTTTTACTCTTGGGAAATGCCACGTATGTGGGAGAGAGAACAAGGATTCGCCATCTATTGGGGAGTTGCTGAACTATTGAGTTTTAGTTATAAACAGACTTATGCTACTCGACGCTAGATGGCAACACTCTCTTTGCAAGTTAGTAGTAGCTAGCGAAACGTCGTAAGTAATAAAACGAGTAGTATAATTTTGCTTTTGTCGCATTCGAAATAAAGTTTATTTTTGTTTAAGATTTTATAACCAATAAGCTTTCAGATACTTCTGTGTGCATGTTTGCGCCAGTGTGAGTGTGGCGACATCGGTTCTCTCGAGAATCGGGGTATAAGCCGCTTCTACGTTATTTTTTGTTCTGTGAAAAATACCCCCGCAAAAAACATTTTTTGTTTATAGCATTAGTGACGCGTTAGGCCACGGTCGTACTGCACACGCCGCACGCGACCGACAACGTCCCGTCGCACGCAGCGTCTAAATGATGTATGGCGGGGGGACGCCGCACGCAGCGGGCGAAAACGACCACTCCCGAGCATTCTCGAAAACACCATTCACCCGCTGCGTGCGACGGGACGTTGTCGGCTGCGTGCGGCGTGTGCAGTACGACCGTGGCCTTAGTCATCGGTCAGCGACGACCTAGTGGACGTACTAAGTGTACGTCTCATCATCATCATCAGCCTATGTTAGTCCAGTGCTGGACATAACCAAGATGTATTATTCTTAATGTCGTGACCTTATAGTAATAGCACGAAACGAAATGGAAATAAAAATACAGTAAGTAATTTTAACAAATGATTAATTTATTTCGTTAGGTAAACTACATATTGAATATATTATATTAACATTTTTTATAAAACAATGGTAATAGCGTCTTATTGTAAATATCACATAAAACCAACAAATTGCACAGCATCACATGTATGACATGAACCATACATAATATACATATAAATTAATTTATACATTTTTATTTTGTACATTTAAGCACTTATATAATATAGTCTGTACCCAACTACCCAGATAATAATGTACTATACTTCTATACTTATAGATCTCCAGCGGCAACTGTCTTTAGATAGTAAATTTCAACACCACAGTAACAAATAACATTATTCAATACATTTGAATAATAAAATCGGGGTCACCTTTCTGTGATTATAAATTGCTGAACTGATAATTGTGTGATTTGTGACTTTTCTAATGAGGATTTCAATAATTAAAGTAGTATTTATCCTAAAAATTATATTGAGCTATGCTCAGTATTACTTTCAAATTTGGGTAAAATTCTTTAGTCAATGCTGGCCCTGTTATAGCTTCCACCTCAAGCCGATACTTTCCCTCCATAGACCTTCTGGAGGATTCCTCCAACCACTGCGGTGTGAACTCCACAATACCCATCCTTTCTAACTCCTCAACCAGCGGCGCTTTTATATTCCTGACACAAGAAAGGAGTTTTGAATACGGCATGTTTTCAATATAGCCCAAGGAAAGTGTTGTGACAGTCGGGGTAGGCCTGCAGCACAGGGCAGACACTCCACGTGCTGTCCAGAATCTATGACCACCATTGTCATTCCCAATATCCAGGTACTCCAAGCTTCTACATTTCGCTAATGTTTCCAACATTTCATCGTCCACTGTCTCATTATTCCGAAGAATAAGCTGCTTTAGTTTCCGAAGACCACCCAAGCTCTCAATAACATGATTAGTCTGGTGCTGATCATCCCATCGTAATGCTAACCAGTCATAATGATAGTGACATAGAGATAAATATTCTAATTCAGGCGTCTTTTTCAAAACAAAATCAGCATACAAAAATATGCACAAGTAATTGTTGTCAAGAGTAAGACTCTTTAAATTTTGATGGTTTCTAATGGCATTTTTTAATTCGTGAATCTGGAAAACCATCGGCATACAGCTTAGGTTCAAAGATTTTAAGCTATTTGGTTTAATAGACAGCAGGCTACTTCCGTTCAGGCGAATATTACAAATTTCTAGTTCTTCAAAATCAATATTTGAAAGTAATATGGCCATATCCTTATCTCTCAAATCAAATATATCTTTGAATGCTATCTTCTTTAAATGATTGCATTTATTTATTTGAGCTAATGGGAAATGTATTAGTTTAAAGCTTTGTTTGCCCTGGAACATCTGATTTAAGAAGTGCAATTTTCTTTTTCTTTGACCTATAAACTTGATACAATATAAATAAATACATTTCAGTGCTATAAGTTCAAAGTATTCTACATCCTGTCGACCTGTTAGCACATTTACTATAGAACAGCCCCATTTCTCTATTATTTTACATGCAACAGAAACGGAATGAGCATCTGCACTGATTTCTATTCTTCGGTACCAGCTTGCACTGATATCACAATAGCCGTACTTGGCAAGGCGAATAGAATCCCTATCAAAAAGATCAAAGAAGCTAATAGTGTGGGTATGTTGCATATATTCATGAATTGCACACTGCCACAATTTGCAAACACGTTCGGAACGCACCACATCTCTGATTGGCACATAGTCCAGGATGATACGAGCACAAACATCTATACCTAATACCTTTAGTGCCAGGACACCGTAGTTTACATCTAATTCATATGTATTGTCTTCCTGATGTTCCAAGCTCGGGTCCCCTTCGTGCCGACTACGGTAGCAGCTTCTAAGAAAACTGGAATGAAAAATAAATGCTTTAAACTTTAATATATTATATTGATGCATAAGCTAATAGTGAATTTATCTTTCATATATATTACCAAAATGACCGACACTTATCTTAACAGGTTTCGTATATTCATAATAAAATCCAAAACGAAGAAATATCTAAATTGAATACTAAAAAAGTATTTATTGCTTGTTTGTATTATCACAGGCGCAATTACAATAATTACATAAATGCAGAGAATACTCAATAATACTACGTCAGACACTAAAAAAATATAACAATCGGTAGTCCAGTAGGTATAATATAGCAAATCGGCAGGCACATTAAATAATGAAAACAACACATAAGCTGGATTGAGAATAGTTTTTGTTACTTATTACTTGGCCATGAATACAAAGTGTACTTTGTGTAGTATAAAGAAATAATTTATACGTAATATAAATTTATATTCAGTCACTAATAATCAACTAAACGTAGAGATTATAGGTCATTTTCTTTGGTATGATAATATAAGATTTATAAACAAAATATTAACAAAACTATGAAATGACAATGACAACAATGTCAAATAAAATAATCAAATTGTCAGTATTTTTTTTTTTAATGCCCCGGCTCCTTCTGCCTTTTTGCCTTCACAAATTACTGTTTTTTAAGCTTAAGGAAATTTTGTTATTATGGATTTTCTTTACTTATGTAATGTAAGTACATCTAATTTTATATAGCCCATTACATGTATAGTTATTCTGAGTTGATATGATGCTGCTCCGTTTTATGTTACATTTATCTCAGTCAACCATATCAAATTAACAAGGCAAGGTATAAAGGCCTACTACCGCGAATACCGAAGTTCGTAAATTTCGAGGATTTGTCTCTGTCACTCCAACGAAGACGACATTAGAGTGGCAAAGAAAAATCCGAATTTGCGGATTTCGGAGTTCGCGGTAGGGCCAAAAGCTCTTTACTGAAATTGCCAGTAGAAAAAGGTGGCTAATTAATATATTATGTAGGTGCAATAAGACCGCCTATAAACATTTTGGATATTGCGCAGTTTTTAATGAAAAGTTGGTTTGCCAGACTATACGTAAAATATTTTTTTCTGGCCATTTTTCCCGCAGCTCGACATCAAATCAAACGTACTTATTTTGCGTGGCCCAACGTTGGCCCAGTACTTGTTGGCATAGACATATAAAATTGATAGACCGAGTCTATTTTGTCTGTGGGTGACGCCGGCAATGCCTGTCAACGATCTTTGTTTGGGTATACTAGTGCACCTAAACCGCAAATAGTAAAAGTGATTAAAATAAAGCTTTTCATGTATATTTCTGTTCGATAAGTGCACGGAATGTGATAAAAGTGATGACTTGTGTGGTTCCAGGGTGTAAAAAACCGCCAGGGTTACCTGAATGAACAAAATAAAGACATTACGTTTCACCGGCAATTTAGTTTTGACTTGAATTTTAAGATTTCGAACCTTATTAAGGTAAAAGTAACTGAAAATCTTATTCAATATTTGTTGTCGGATACATATGTGTAGTTTTGTGATTAAACCATTTGTATTTACATTCGTAATGTAATTATAAATAGTGGGATTCAAACATTTGTATCGCATAGTGTGGTACTTAAGAGACCGATCGTGATATCGATAAATGTATTGATAGTCAACTCAAAAATGAATCGATGTTTTTAATGTCCAACAGGTTTCCACTGGACACTGAACAAAGGCTATTATGGGTCAAAAATATCAAAAAGGCAGACGACTGGTACCCTAAAGAGTATTCAAAAATATGCTCCGCACAATTTTAAGCTGTTGTTTCAGGCAAGGGTACGCGCATAAGTGATTACATTCTGACGTACTACCCACCATATTTGGTAATCATCCAATGTCATGTCAACCAGCAAGTAAATTAAGTTTAGTTTAATAATGACGCTCATGTGATACTTGTGTAGACTGATTAATTGAATTATAAAGAAGCCATCATACCAAAATTGCTAGGTATGCTTTAAGGAATGATAAGTCCATAAAACATGTTATAATGAGAGTTTTCTGAAATCACCAGGGCGGGAGCAGGTCCAGAAACTTGTCTAAATTCTATGTTTATAGGTTCTGGTTTAAATATTTTGTATGAGTTAAAAAAAATACATAAAAAATTCAAACTTTATTAACCCTTTACCGCATGGATTTTTTTATGTGTTTGAAAAAAATATATGTAATTATAAATGAGAAATATAGGCTTAAAAAAATAATGAAAAAAACATATAAATGTTTTTAATTACTTTATTTTAGAAAAACTATTGCGGGCAAATCTGGAACAACATGCAATCTTGGCTAGAAATATATGCTAGACAAATTTGGAACAATATGAGGTCATGACCAGTATAGTACCTATTGCCCAAAACGTAAAAAAGAAACTTCATATTCTAACAACAATATTTATACTGCCGCGACATGTAGGTGTAAATACTCTAGTATCCTCGGCCATCAAAATGTCTGCCAAATTCAACTTTAAGTCCAGTAAAGGCATATATGTATTTTCTCCTTTCTGTGACATGCTGCGCCTCCACAACAACCAGCTATTGACGCAACTTAGGTCTACTAAGTGGAAAAACAGCCTGTGGTGCCACTTTTTGCTCCTTACTTTTATTTTGTAAAATCCCAACATCGCGTCTAGAAGATCTACACCTCCCATGCATACAGTTCCAAATATGAAGATTAGTATTCTTTGATTAGACTGCATGTTGTGCCACATTTGTCTTAGTTCAAAAAGCCGTGAATGCATTATGTTCCGAATATGGAACAAAATTTAATTAAATAAATTAATGTAATGTAAATATAATTACCTACATCGACTGCCGTGAAAATGTTGGGGATTCATGTCACTGTATACTAACAACTATAAATTCACCAAAACTTTGATTTATGTTTAATAAAACTGCGTCCAAAAAACGGCTGCCTTGCTCTGTTCACAGAATCTCTGCAACTGACTTTCTACAATAATTTTTTGTAACATTGCGAAAGATTCAATGTTTAATAACTACCCTAATGGGTAATTTATATATCTAGCTAGTATTTAAATGTAAAGTTGATACACAGATAATGTGTTAAAATAGTGTGGTAGTTGAAAATATCGAGCGTCCCAAATTTGTCACGATATGCGGTAAAGGAATAAAAAAAAAAAAAACATTTACTTAGTCTTTCTTTTCTTTTTTTTCTCAATTATCTAGATAATTGTGTTTCTTAGCGGGACCTTACGGCTAAGTGGCGCCAACTAGTGGCATACGTTTTAGGAAACCCTCATTATGACATTTTAATTAAAGAAAATATTTCGTTAACTTTGTGATTTTATTTTTATCCTAAAATGTAGATTTTGAAATCACGATCGAAGAAGATCGTGATTTTGAGTAGGAAATAAGGTTTATTCCTACTGTATTCGCTACCTAATTTGGTAAAAATATTATTATTGACGATAAAAGTATACGATTGAAGACTGGACATCACTAATAGTAATGACATTTTATCTAGTCAGGTTGGTAGCATTGTTCAAGAAAATGGAGTCGTTGATGGAGTTCACGACCAAGTAGAGCTACTTTATTTGTCTCTTTTTCCTTATGGAATACGTCTTGAGATGGGGTGAAGGATGACAATAGTTTGTTCATGTATGTCTTAATACACGGAATCTTCCCTATATTTTATCTGTGCTTGTTGGGGACTTCACATGCACCCCTGAATTTATTCGCACATGTATGAAGGTTTTCTCACGATGTTTTCCTCCACCGTAAATTTAAAACTTATATTTCGTACATAGGTTTTTTTAATATTCATTGGAACGAGCCGGGGATTTAAAAGTATTAATAGACGTTCGAATATGGTCCGCTCCGCACAGCGAACTTGGTCCGCTCCGTACCAAATTCGATGGTGTGTTCAATGGTCCGCCGATATTATTATTATTATTGACGGTGCGGTTGGTTCGATGGTTTTCCCACAGGATTTGGTGCGGTCCGCACCAAGTTCGCTCGTGTGGACGGCGCCACCGCACCGCACTTGTAGGTAATTATTAATTAATTAAAAGTAAACAAACATTAAAATATTTATGATAATCCAGTTATTTAGGTACCTTTTGATACATGTATAAATACAATTTTGAAATGTCTTTTTATTGAAATATAGTACATATTCGAAAATGTTCAATAGGCTATGATCGAGGGGCCGCACATAGTGTGCCACTAAGAGGGATAGACATAGTCACTTACTACTAAGAAGAAAGTGCCACACAGGCACTTAGTGACGTATTCAACGCATTTGTCTGGCACTTACATTTAGCATCTAATGCACACACACACAAAAAAGAGTGGCACAGTGATAAGGACGGACGATTATCGTTTCTTTTCACTTCCACTAGTAAAAAGTTTCATAAGACCATCCCTTTCGTTCTTGCTATTATTATAACGTTGTCAAATCCATATTAATCCTACATTCATGGCTATGATGGATAAATCGGAGGCATATCGACGTGATCGCTGTCTAGTAGCACGAAAAGCACTGGACCGTTTTTGAACGGTGCGATGGTGTGGCGAGCCGAGCGCACGTACGGAGCGGACCAAGTTCGCTGTGCGGAGCGGACCATATTCGAACGTCTATTAATACTTTAAGTTTTATTTTAACCCACGATCGCTGCGTAGCAGCCGCGCATTTCGATACCTCCTACGTATAATGGTGTAAGTGCAAAATCATCATTTTCCAGGAGAGCTGTTCAAAGGTACAAAGTTCTGTAACTAGCTCATACAATGAAATAATTTCGTGATATTTTCAAGAATTTATAACAAATACATTTTGATACAATTTACATATTTACTTTTTTTAAATAATTAGTAGTTTTTGAAAAAATTGTAGTTACACCAGTATACGTGAAATTAACGAGTTCTTGTTTTTGATGAACTGAGACAACTACCGTATACGTAGTATACTATAGCTCGATGAATACGGATATATTTTTAGTGCCTTTGATGTATATTTTGTATACATCAATATCTAAACAAACCGGAGTTGTTGCTCTGATGTTTTTTATTGGTTAGTTTTCGCCTAATTTGTCACTTGTACCAGTATACGCCTAAATTGATTAATCATGTACCAGTATACGTTGAAGCTTTTTTTGTATGTTATGGGCCTTGCAGGAAGTCTAAAAGTATATAAATACAAAGAAAAATAAACGCTTAAAATAAAAAAAAATAAACTGATTTACCATCTTTTTTAAATAAGTATATTTTTTATTATTCTTAGTGTCCTACCGGATCACTGGAAGAAAGTCTTGAAACAAACACATAGTTTTAATTTCAAGTAATCAAGACATGTCTTACAACATCAAAAGGCAATATAACAATTGAAGCGATTTGGGCTCTACTTTTCACTTACGATCAGGTGGAGTGGAGCCACTTTGTTGTGCCAACATAAAAAAAATTAAGAAATAACATCAACATAAATATTTCGGTGTTGCTTTTACAAAATAAATATATACACGAATTCGATACTATACTTCAATACTTCTTAGGTGCGTACAGTAAGACGTAACTACTTAGTAATGAATTTAAGACTCAAATTAAAAGAAGTATATATTGGAACTACTAAGTAGGCTTCTTTCGTTTTAGTGTAAGTATGTCAAAATTCAATGTCTTTATAAGTAGCTGATATACTTATTTACTGTCTGGGCTATCAGGCTTAAAATTATAAACGACGTGTCATCCGTCCATCCAATACTGGTGGAAGGTTTGAGAAGACGATATTATCAAAGACGTTATATATGAATTAGAAAACAATTTCATTGATTACGAATATTATCCACTTGTTATTCAACATGGACCAAAGGGAATATTGTAAGCTCTGAATGCTCTGATTTCATTTAGTAATTAGAATTCTTAATATCGGCTCGCAAATAATATGTATGCTTATGAGCAGCTGTCGGTATCTTCTTACCCCTTGACTTAGCGTTCCGATAAACATAGTTTGTCCCTTTCGGTCTTATCCGTACATAATATAAGGCGGTTAGCAGGCAAGCGCTCTGTCTAAGCTTCTACATTGATGTACTTCTAATATATTGTTATTGAACACGGGACACTCGAAATACATAAGACGGTTATGAAAAAAAATATCGTGGGAAAATTAAAGAACGTCAGTTATGTTGCTGTGTTATTACATATTTGAAAAACACACTACCTAATTGCTGGCCAGATTCGTATTCGTATTCGGCCTTGCTAATATTCAGCTATCTATATTAGCTTAGCTGGCAAGCAGTAATCTACTATTTTTTTTATATTTAGGTAGGTAGGTTACGCATAATTCATTTAATTTAACATAACAACTAATCAAATAACAACAATATTGCTAAATAATAAGCAATAGAGCCTACTTTTATGTGTAGATTTTAGAGTGTTGCTCGCGCATACTGGGTCGCGTTTTATAAAGTTACAATTTACAATTTCGCTGTTTGCCTCTCTAACGCACGCACATATTGGCTAGAAAGAGAGGCAAACAGCGAATTTGTAAATTGTAACTTTATAAAACGCGACCCTGGTATAACTTCCGCCCGCGGCGATAAGTGTACTGCGTATAGTGGTACAAGTCACTTAGCTCAGTATACGACGTTCGAACCAAAAAAAAGGTGTTAGTTATATCAGTATACGCCACTTTATTTCAAAAACTAGCGGTAATTTCGCCACAAAAATTTTATAGCTTGTAGATATAAGTATTTTGAACCCAAATATGCAAAAAAACGAAAATGGTAAAAATGTCACTTGCACCAGTATACGTAGGAGGTATCGATTTTACCGCTCGACCACAAGCGCTTTAAAAGTATTAATAGACGTTCGAACATGGTCCGCACCGCACCGCGAACTTGGTCCGCTCCGTACCAAATTCGACGGTGTGTTCAACGGTCCGCCGACATTATTATTATTATTATTGACGGTGCGGTCGGTTCGATGGTTTTCCCACAGGATTTGGTGCGGTCCGCACCAAGTTCGCTCGTGTGGACGGCGCCACCGCACCGCACTTGTAGGTAATTATTAATTAATTAAAAGTAAACAAACAATAAAATATTTATGATACTCCAGTTAGTTAGGTACCTTTTGATACATAATTTTGAAATGTCTTTTTATTGAAATATAGTACATATTCGAAAATGTTCAATAGGCTATGATGGATAAATCGGAGGCATATCGACGTGATCGCTGTCTAGTAGCACGAAAAGCACTGGACCGTTTTTGAACGGTGCGATGGTGTGGCGAGCCGAGCGCACGTACGGAGCGGACCAAGTTCGCTGTGCGGAGCGGACCATATTCGAACGTCTATTAATACTTTAACAGACTGTACGTAGTTCCGGATCCTGAAATAAAAGTATTAATAGACGTTCGAATATGGTCCGCTCCGCACAGCGAACTTGGTCCGCTCCGTACGTGCGCTCGGCTCGCCACACCATCGCACCGTTCAAAAACGGTCCAGTGCTTTTCGTGCTACTAGACAGCGATCACGTCGATATGCCTCCGATTTATCCATCATAGCCTATTGAACATTTTCGAATATGTACTATATTTCAATAAAAAGACATTTCAAAATTATGTATCAAAAGGTACCTAACTAACTGGAGTATCATAAATATTTTATTGTTTGTTTACTTTTAATTAATTAATAATTACCTACAAGTGCGGTGCGGTGGCGCCGTCCACACGAGCGAACTTGGTGCGGACCGCACCAAATCCTGTGGGAAAACCATCGAACCGACCGCACCGTCAATAATAATAATAATGTCGGCGGACCGTTGAACACACCGTCGAATTTGGTACGGAGCGGACCAAGTTCGCGGTGCGGTGCGGACCATGTTCGAACGTCTATTAATACTTTAAGGCCGGAAAAAACAAATACTGGCAACATTAAAGCGTTAATAGACGTTCGAACATGGTCCACTCCGCACCGCGAACTTGGTCCGCTCCGTACCAAATTCGATGGTGTGTTCAGCGGTCCGCCGACATTATTATTATTATTGACGGTGCGGTCGGTTCGATGGTTTTCCCACAGGATTTGGTGCGGTCCGCACCAAGTTCGCTCGTGTGGACGGCGCCACCGCACCGTACAGCGCTTATTGTAGGTAATTAATTAAAAGTAAACAAACAATTCGTAAATTTTCGGGTATTTATGAAATTTATAGACATAACAGTGTCTCATAAATAATAATGTGCCAAAATGTAATTATTATTATTATTATTTTTTCAAATATTAGTATGGATAATAATGTTATTTTCTGTTTATGTATGTAATAATAATGTTGTAAACAATGTGACATGTAAAATTTTGTATTTTATCAATAAAATTTGATTGATTGTAGCGACGATGGTTGCCACAACTAACGCGATTTTAGCTTTTTTGGATAAAATCAGAGGCATATCGACATGATCACTGTCTGGTAGCACGAAGCGCACTGGACCGTTTTTGAACGGTGCGATGGTGTGGCGAGTCGAGCGCACGTACGGACCGGACCAAGTTCGCGGTGCGGAATGGACCATATTCGAACGTCTATTAACGCTTTTACATTATCACATTTCGTAGCTGTAGCTCAATACTTAAGCAGCCAAAGCATTCAACTGAAAAAAAAAACTTTAGCGTCGCTCAAATGTCAAATTTTTAATTCACAATTTCACATTCACGTTCAATATTTTATTTTCACTTCACATAATCGAATCTTAAGGATTTAGTTAAGTGTTAGCAAGTTACAAGAATAAGAAAAACAAATACCTTAAAGTAAGAACATCGTAAACCTACGTAGGGTAAGCCTAGTGATTATCGGTAAACGTGTAATGGAGTGTTAAGTGCATCGTTGCGTACGTGTATTATGGCACAAAGATTTCCTCCGGGTGGGCCTCCTGGAGGCCCCAGCGGTCCGAGTGGGCCTGGAGGACCGGGGCCGGGGCCTGGAGCGGGCCCCGGGGGACCGGCGGGGGCCGCGCTGCCGCCACAGCCGCGATACGCCGGGTCGGCGCCGCCGCCTAATGCTATGCCACCAAGGCCTTATCCTGGACCTAATTTCCCGGTGAGCTTTCTATTCTAGCATGACTATTCTATATGATAAACACCCATCATAGATGTCACCGACAATAGTATCATGCACTATTAAGGCCGCAAAAATACGTGACAAAATCTTATTTTCATTGACATAAGGAGGGTGTCTCATAGAATGTATTGTGAAAACACAAATCAAATTATTTATTAACTAAACATTTTGATTTGTGCTTTTTATTTTTCCCCAGTAGTCACACTACTTAATACTATATAAATTATAAATATTGCCATCAATATTTATAGGGTGTCACATATTTTTGTGGCTTTTTTGAAGGTACTATTGCCAGTGAGTGTAGTCTTTCTTTTTTTCTGTCCTTGAACCATTCTAAGCATATTTGCAAGGGGTATTTGATTAGGGATGAAATTAATGTTTTTAAATATTTTGTATTGCTTAACACATTCAGTTGAACTTCATCAATAGATGTCACATATTGTATTTTAAGTTAATTGAAGTTGTTTTTATTTATTTTCTTTATTTGGGAAACAAACAGCACATAATAATACAAAAAGGTTAAACATAGATAATATAACTCATGGGCCAAAAGAGTTTCCACTTATAACTAATACACAATTCCTTTGCTCTGAAAAGTATTAATTTAGAAATGTGTACAGTAGTATACTGTACCTATACAACCCAGCATCTAGCAGTACAAACAAGTGTAAAACTAAAATTAACATCTAACATGCATTACAAAGATAGGTTAAGTTTAAGTTTAGCTATACAGACTCACAGAGATGCATAATATTCAGTTTAAAATTTAAATTTAAAATTTGTGGAGCCGAACATCTTAAAAAGTAAATTTTTGCCAAGCTTTCCAGTTATATTAAGCCTTCATAACATGAAATACATACTTCATACATGAAATACTCCAGACATCAGAAAAACAATTTAATAAGCTGTTGAAGAATTTATTAATAAATAAGTGCTATTATAAACTTAGTGTTTTTTGGATGATAACATGAAAACTACTAGTTTTAATAATTAATGGCTCATTATTGTTATTATTTTTTTCCTCTTAATTTAACATTGTGTGACATGATATTAATTTTGACATACCTATTATATTTCATTTGGCTTCGATATATTTTTGAATTTAATTTTTGACATACTTACCTAATTACTCAAATTAATATTACTATTATACAACTAACAAATATCAATTCCATATTATTAAATTTAAGTGTTAGTTACTAAATTAAGTTAGAATTCACACGTAGTCTCTCACACCTAGCATAATTTAGATTTAAGACTTGCTGTGCCCTATCAGGGTCCATGTGTATCTATTGTAAATATATTGTACCACCTAATGTAACCATGGATGCAATAAACGAATTATTATTATTATTAAATGCTGAAACTTTGAAATCCTATTAGAATCCTTTGCTTGCTCTGCTTTCAATCCTAGCATGTTTGCCAAACTATGACTTACTTGGCCATGAATAACAAATAACTATTTATTCCAATAATTTGATGTGTGTTAAAGTGTTTAATCCAATATTAAATATTAGAAGACATGGGTGAGAATCCCACTTAAACTTGGTATACAGGGAGAAATCAAATTGGTAATTTAATCCAATATAATATTTTCTGGATTTATTCATGATTACAATCAACTTTTAATACTATAGGATATATATCAACTTTGGCAGAAAAAATATGTAAATTCTGGTATCAAGTTCATTATACAAATTTGTAAGGAATCAGTATGGAGAAATGGATACATATTAATAAATTATAGCAAAAGTTGGTTTCTTAATTTGTATGGAGATGAAGATTTTGAAGTGATGTTTTTGAAGATGGTCCCATAGTAAAAGTTGACTAGTCATGAGTAGTTTCAGAAAAAAATATTTTTTGTATCACCAATTTGATTTCACCCAGTATTACTTTGATATACCCATTACGTAACATTTTATTTTAGAAAAAGTTAGAGGTCTTGTGCAGGGTAGAGTCAAAGACAAAATAAGGTATACACAAAACTGTTCAAAAATATGTCCCAGCGCACTCTAATTCTGTGTAATAAGAACGTCGTGACATATTATGAGCTTCTTTCGATACTTATTTTTGCACTTGACTGTACATTTACTGTTTGGAGTGCTCATGACGGAAACTGTAATTCCGAATTGAAAAATTAGTTCGAGGCATAACCTACTACTACTACACTATTGCCATTATTCAAAAACATTAAATTAGTTTTAGATTATTCATTTTTGAATTATCTAAGACATTTGTCCTTATTGTGCTTGATATAACACATTATGCAAGAAGAAAAATACAATGTTGGAAGCACCAACTAGACTGCAGAAAAGTACTATGAAAATTCAATTATGCATTCATGCCAAAAATCCCAATTTCTGTGCATAAGTTTACCCATAAAATGTGCACTTTCTGACCATGTGCATTAGATCATTTACTATTATAGCAACTATTATTAGTTGTGTAAGTTTATATGTCTAATGGCGTAAGATTACAAATCTTAAACTGATAAATTTAATGCAAAAAACTTGAAACTCTAATTTCTATCTATTTCATGATTTCCATGCTCAGAATGTTGCAGGGGTCGTAAGTACCCTAGTGAACGTATGTGTGAACGCTTTCTTACAATATACACGATATTACAATATAATCATACCCCTCAACATAGGAACAGACTCGGTTAAGCAATAGGCCTGTATCAAGTTTCAGCAAGGCTTAACATTTAATTTCAGCAACGCAGCGGCTTCACTCCACCGCCAGTGACAGCAGGCGGGCCGGCCCGCCCCGGGGCCCCCTATGCCGGGCCCCCGCACTCCGGGCCCCCTCACTCAGGTCCCCCACATGCCGGTCCCCCAGGACCCCCTCACGCAGGGCCCCCTCACTCGGGGCCCCCTCACTCGGGGCCCCCTCACGCCGGACCGCCTCACTCGGGGCAGGCGCCGCGGCCGGCGCCCGGGCCGGCGGCGCCGGGCGGCAAGCGGCCTCCGGACAACCGGAGTCCGTTGCCGCCGCAGCATAAGCCGCCTAATATGTACAACAAGTGAGTCCATAAACATTTAAGAGCCAGCAAGCTCAATTCTACTTTTTTGGACAACGGAGGGCGGCCGTCAGAGAGGAGTGGCGACGTGTTGTAAAGCTTGCCACCAACAGCTGAAGTGATGACCACGACCACTCTGGCAACAGTGTTAACGACAAAGAAGAAGAGAGAATCAACTTTATTAGGTCCTGCGAAACTATCGCCCGTATAATCTTATTTTTGCAATTTTGGTACTTTTGAACATACCGCGAACCACGAACAAAGTGTTGCCCCTCTGTTACACTTATGTATGAATACGAGTGCGAGAGAGAGGTAACGCTTCGTTCCGGATTCGCGGTAAGGCCTCAGATCCTTTGATACGTACGGGTATCATAGTGCAGAAATAAAAAATAAAAATTACATAATAAATATGATTCCCCGGGGGTTGAACCATTATTTTCATACAAACGCAAGGGACATGCAGGGTAACTGCACATAAACCTGCATTGTCAGCCTCCGTAGCCTAGTTGGTAGTGACCCTGCCTACGAAGCTGGAGGTTCCGGGTTCGAATCCCGGCGAGGGCATTCTTTGTGTATTTATTTATCACAAATGTTTGTTCCTTGGTCATGGCTGTCTATGTATTTAAGTATCTATATGTATCTATCTATTATGTATATCGTCGCCTGGTACCCACATCACAAGCCTTAATTGAGCTTACCGTGGGACTAGGTCGATTTGTGTAAGATGTCCCAAGATATTTATTTATTTTTATTTATTTAAACAAATTATAAGATGTCAGATCATGATAAAAACACTGAATTATATAGCTACATTATCTGTTTTTATTTATGCATACATTCTTTAAAAAAATATTTCCCTGTTAGTTAGGTTTTTAGTAGCAAAATTTTGCGGCCCTAAAAAAGGTCGATGTGCGTGCAAGTTTCAATCTGGGTTTCAATGTTCTTACTCCCGTCACCACCGTTTGCATACGCCGGTTTAAAGGCAAAACCGACTATTTCGGTAAAACATCTTTTAGCAAATACTATTCTATGTCATTCTATCTCTATGTCATTGTCATTCGGTTCTATGTCATTGGCATAAAATACGATTTGTCAAAACCAACTTCAAGGAAAAAGTTGGTTCTGCCTTTAACCCGACGCCCGCCAAGGTAACTAACCTTAGCTAAGGTAACTAACTATTTCTTCCAGCGAATACGCCGCTGGAGGTGGCAAACGCAAAAAGCGTCTCGCAGACAAAATCCTGCCTCAGAAGGTCCGAGACCTGGTCCCAGAGTCCCAAGCCTACATGGATCTCCTGGCCTTCGAGAGGAAATTGGATGCAACTATACTCCGCAAGAGATTGGATATACAGGAGGCATTGAAGCGCCCTATGAAGCAGAAACGCAAGCTGAGGATCTTTATATCTAACACGTTCTATCCGGGTATGTAAATAATAAGTAAATATCATGAGACAATCTTACACAATGTGACTAGGAGTTATAGAAATGTTTCAACAATATTTTAATAAAGTATTGCAAAAAAAAAAATACATGGGTGTAAAATTATTCCTAGTTCTGAATTATTCCAAAACATAGATTCTACACATTCTAGTTCTAGTTTAATAATTATTATTATTGAGTGACATAATTTTTGTTTTCAATCGCATAATACAATTTTTAAAGATACTAATAAATAATAAATAACCAAATAGTAATAAAGTTACACAATAAAAAGCTCAACTACAAAACTGAAACTAAAATTGCTACATTACAATGGGTACAACTTATCTTAACTAATCTTGACAGGATAAGTGAAAAACATAGTTGTAATAACAAATTATATAAATAGCCCTTAAAATTAGTAAAACATAAAAAAAAACACTTACTCAAACAAGTACCCCCGCATTGTTCCCGGCGCAAAAGTGCCCATTAAGCTCACTGCGTTGCCACGCTGAACCGCAATGGAGTCTTTGCGCCAGGACAGAAATGTTAGTCATTTTATATTCGTCATTCGTTCATTGGTAGAAATCGGTTAAAGGCGGTATTTTTTTTTGATTTGGTGATTATTAATGTCGCGCTAATAGGGTGTCCCTAAAACTGAAAATGCTCAGGCACATTGTAAAGATGATTTTTTACGATAATAAAGATGGTTTATCATGTGCAGGTCAGGGCGACAACGCCGTCGCTTCGTGGGAGCTCCGCGTCGAAGGGCGGCTGCTGGACGATGCCAAGGGAGACCCGGGCAAGGTGCCTCAGGTAAACTTGACCGTAACTGTCACAAAAATTAAGTGTCAAAAACAACATTTTCAAGTTTCATACAATTTGTATGGAAATTTTAATTCTTGATTTGCGGCAGCCGAAATTTATTTTTCCTAACTAGTGCGCATAAACGAACTTTGCGCAAGCTTCGCGCGCGGTAATGACTAATGTCTCATTTTGACGCACTTGTTATGAAAAAAAATCGTCCCTTACACGTGCAAAAACTTTTTTTTAACTTGGGTGATTGTCGCCCACTTTGAAAGTTGGAGCCCGAGTGGAGGGCTCCAACTTTCACCCTCCCCGAAAAAAAGTTTTCCCGCACTAGTTAGGAAATGTACTATTTTAGTTTAGATGGTGTACTTTTTAGGCTCTAGTGCGAGAAGTGGGTCATTTTACGTCAGGTCCAAAACTTCGGAGGGCCATCTGTACTAAAAAACGTCGTACGAGACACGTGCAAAAACGTAATTCGTAACTCGTGTCGATTTAAAACATTCCCTATCGGTCGTGTTTTAAAACATGGCCACTCGTTTCGAATTTCATGTTTTTCGCACTTGTATCGTATGTTTGGTCCCATACAAGCTTTTCATCCTGAACAGAAAGAGATTGGCATTAAAAAAAAGTTTGTCAGAAATGACCACTTTCTCGCTCCCTGTATGTTTTTCCAGAAACTCTAAACGCCAATCTTCATTAATTTAAAATTGAGGGAAGGTCTTCTAAGATCATTTTTGCGTAGCTACTCTGGATCAGGTAGCTGCCCTCACTGACCTAAAAAGAATTTCCTTTCCAGCCTGTTTAGTCGACCGTACTATAAATTAGGAATAGTAGATGTCATATACCAAAAAATATATATCTAGCTCACTCACAGATACAACTTAGACATCAGCCGTAAAAGTTAACATATTATGTTGGTTCGAAAACACACCTCAGTGTTGAATTGGATATTCTTTTTCACACCACCTATTCGGATACGGGTCTTTTCTTCCCTGCTAGGAGGGATCAAAGTGGCACTTTTCTGTTGAAGGACTTTCTATTGCCAGCCTAAAAAATTACAATGAAATATGAAAATAAACAATGATAAAAATTTCTTCAGAATCGATTATTTGCATAAATATTAAATATGTGATATATCTTTTATTTTCATCACACTTGCTGTCTAAGCGCGCCATTGCACATAGGAGTATTTCAATCATAAAACCGTTTAAAAATATTTCATTGGTTTTTGACGATTTTAAGGAATAAAACAAAAAAATTGATTGAAATTTTATATTTCAAACCGGCCAAGAGCATGTCGGGCCATGCTCAATGTAGGGTTCCGTAGTTAGTCAAAAACGGCTGGGACACTAGGTTCGAAATAGGTTTATTTTAAAGTATTCTATGAGCCCACGAATCGTGATATTTTTACATATTTTTGGACCAACGGATCAAAAGTTTGGGGGGGAGGGAGAACAATTTTTTTATTCTAAAGCGGTTATCTCCGAAAATATTTAATTTATAAAACAACTTTCTTCTGGGTCCCTTATTATTTTTTAAAGACTTATTCAACGATACCCCACACTATAGGATTACAACAAAATAAAAAAATCATCACTACTTTACGACAAATTATAAGAAAAAAATGTATGTGATTAATATGTATAACTCTGCCAAATTGCTAATTTCTAGTATTAAGGGCCATTGCGCCATGCTACAGACATGGCGAAACTGTAAGGGCTCCTAGTTTACTACGGAACCCTAAAAAATAGTATTATGCGCAGTGCGGCCTCTTCTTGTGGGGGGCAGGCCAGGAAATATATTTTTGTCTTAGTTGTTAAAGTTGTGCCTTAACATTTGTGCAGGTGGGGGTCGGATATGATTGTAGGTATCGCCGAGAATTGGAATCTCCCGCAGCACGGCTTTCGGCCTCGCAGACGAGCGCGCGGCGGGGAACATTCCGGGCCTTTGGCCCTGCGCGAACCTCGGCCTTCGGCCTTCGCTGGTCGTTTTTATGTTACACTTTTCCATCGCGTAGCCTGGGAGCGCTGGGTTCTCTCACGATAATGAGTAATTCGAATCAGTCATTCCAAAAAAGAAAAAAAAAATCCTGTTTTCTTTCCTTTACATGCTTGCATTATGCTGAACAATGTTCGTTTACCAAATTCTTGAAACATTTCCAAAGAATCTGTAATAAAAACCAACAAAGTATGATATTCAAATAATTTATGTTTATGACGCTGTAACTTTAACCTACTGAAAATCTAAATGGCGGACGTAAGCGGACAGTTTTTCTTATAC
>JALPQI010017012.1:0-23870 GCA_025490895.1 Thaumatotibia leucotreta
TCCATCATCAATGTTAGTTACACAATTAGTTACACTTCAATCCCTTAGTCGACTCTTACGACACTCATGGGAAGAGTTGGAATGATGACAAAAGTATTCTTACTGGCGTCACGCGTCTTTTCGAATCATACGAGTACATAAATAAATAAATGTCTTACACAAATCGATCTAGTACGACGGTAAGCTTAGTTCTGTAAAAATTGTGATCTACGTACCAAGCGACGATAATTATAATGAAAATATACAAGGTGTTCGTTTCGATTTGCGATAAATTAGACAGGTTACTTGGGCCATTAATAGAAGTTGTTTGGTATATCGGCTTTTTCGGCTATCGGTTTTCATACATAATAAATGACATGGAGAAGTGTGAGAGAACCTTAAGAATAAAATAAAAGTTAGTCTCAGGTGACTGACGGCACATGTCAAAATAAGTAACATTAGAATGTAATAAAGGTTGCAATACATATAATAATAATAATAATAATTACAGCGAACGGTTTAATAGCGAAGAGTCTCGACCAACATCTAAAGAGTCTCTGGCTAGATGGCTGAAGGCGGTAATCCTGGACACGGCGCGGATAGTCCGTCGGTTCCTCTCCCTGCGACCTTAACCACCGGCAGCTTGGGCCCGCCCCGTTGCCGGCGGCACACCAGGTTAGGTTTTTTATAAAGTGTTTATATTTTGTATTGTTTTTGTATGTTGTATTGTATTTTACTTTTATAGACATTTTTAAAACAAACCTAACTTGAGAAAAGAAATAAATAAAGGAAATAATAATAATATTCTTTATTGTGCTAAAATTAACAATAAATAAACGAAAAAGGAAGCTTACAAGAAGTACGCAACAACAGGCGGTCTTATCGCTGAAAAGCGATCTCTTCCAGACAACCTTATGGCAGTAGAATTGACATATAGACAGTATTGAAAGAAAAATAAAAGTACAATGAGATAAACTAGAGTAAAATAAGTTCACATCAGCACCAATATATACATATATAAGTATATATACTCATAAATATAAATATATATATACACAAATACATAAATATAACTAAATAAAAATAATATGCAATAAAATAGACAACGTATGAACAGGAAGGACAAAGGAGCTTAAGGAAGTGACAGAAAGTGTTGCTTGAGATGAGCTTTAAAAATTGAAATGGACTTGGCACACCTCAGTTCAACTGGCAAAGCATTCCACATTCGAATTGCTTGAAAAGTAAAAGAGTCGTTGTAGAATTTAGATGAAGAGTATGTTTGGGCAAGGAGATAATTAGTAGAGCATCTTACAGAAGAAAGGTAGTGGAAGCGCTCTTTAAGGTAGAATGGGGCAACACATGTTCAGTGATTAAACTTATTTTTTTAGTAACTCAATAACGGTGAGAGTTAAAACACTAGTTTCTTAGAGAAATCAATTATATTTGACCTAAATAAGCTTCCTTTAAAGTTATAGCATATGAAGAAAAACACGCTCTACATATAGGTACTTAAATACACAGACGCCACGATCAAGAAATAAAAAATATTTGTGATAAATAAATACACAAATAACGCCCAGGCTCGGATTCGAGCCCGGAACCTCAAGCTTCGTAGGCAGGAATACTACCAACTAGGCTACGTAGGCTGCCAAGTATTACAACATTATTTAAAACAAGTAACAAGGAACCAAGAAACTATTCAATCATTGCATAAAGGTCGTTCCAGTATGTCACAACGCGGCCTTGGGCATCAAAATAAATGAAGATCTGCTTTTAATTATAAAAAATACCGGTTCTCAGTTTATTACATATTACCATGTCAAAACTGGAATTAGGTATGGTGCGCACTAAATTGAAAACGATTTGTTACTATTTATTTGGTCATCATTTTTTGCGATAGACTTTACCTATGTGCAGCGGGTCTTACCAACTACTGCTTTGATCGCTCGATCGTAGATTAGGTACCCTCTCTTGCATTCTAGTATATTTAAGAAACAGGAACACAAATATTCAAATCTTTTAATTTTATGATGCCGGGTCAAATTAATCTAAGAGAAGGTACCAAATCGTAATAATATAAATTTCAGAATGAACATTTTAATATACAAAAAGGTCATTTTCAGTTAGTTGCCTATCATTTTTTCCCGCACGGAACCTATTATTTATTTATAATTTTAAAAATTGGAGGAAACTCCTGCTTTTTTGCAACAAGACATTTTACGATTAAGTACAGTAATTTCATTATTAAATCGCATAAGAAGTATTATTTTTGAAACACAAATATATTATTTCTGTGGCAATAATAAAAATTCCGTTTTTAAGCCAGGAGAACTTGGCATACCACGCTTGCTAAAATCAATTAATTCATGATTTTTACACGTTGCCTTCAATATCCCTCACCTTTAACCCTTAAATTGGCACTGCACCTTATTTTTCGACCTAATTTTTGTATTTTTTTAAAGACAGAGACGTAGGAGGCTATAATGCACGATTTTTTTAAATTGCCAATGTAAGGGTTAACGCATAAGATTTGCAAGCATTTATAAACTACAACAGTAACATAAAAAGTTTCCGAGATGATATTCAAAGTCAATGTTTTAAACTGCCATTGTAAACACAACTTTAGATCATTATCGGTCCCAAGAAGTCTGCGCCTGCGACTCAAACATCACAACATTGCCAACTGAAAAACGACTTATTCCTTTGAAAGGTTCTTGTACTTACGTCGTTCTAGAATAGAGCAATGATTTAAAGTTGTACAACCATCGTTAAGCTGTTAACGATTAGGAACTGGTTTCAAGTTTTGTGAACTTGATAGGATTTGCATATTTTTTAATGGAAATCGTAGTAGGATGTGAAGCGAAAGCAGAGTTAACGTTTAATAGATATAAGATCAGTATTTATGTTGATTTAAAGGAAAAATATATCGCGCATTTTATGCACTTTTTTGTCATGCATTTTCAGTTAAATCAAAGTAAATCTAAATAAGTAACGATTTGGAGGATATAAAACAAAGGAAATCTAAATAAGAAACCATCAGTAGGAAACAAGCAAAGGAAATCCAAGTTTGTAACCATTGAGAGGATACAAAATAAAGGAAATCCAAATTAGTAACCAGGGAGGTTCATTACAAATCGTGTGACAAGATACAGTAGTACATAATGGCTTCTATCGTGCTCGCACTGATGTATTAGGGCGAGCGCAGTGGCCTGCTTTAAATCGAGTAAAACCTAACGTTACCGATACTTGCAAAGTCATGGTACGCCTACAGGTCCTTAAAAATTATACTTTTAAAATTTAGATTTAGAATTTATGAGTCCATTTAAATATCTCATCAAAACCAGATCATTTTAGCTCTTTAAGTGATCAAGGAAGTAATTTGATTAATGTTATTGAGCATGTTTGATTTTTCTTATTCTGAGACGAAGATTTATGTCAACAGTTATGTCTGAGTCAATTTAAAAGCAATGAACTCTTTTAGTAACATAATTGCATTCAGATATATGGCCGTGTGGTGACGGCAGTAAGAATACATTTGTCACCACCCCAAGTTTTTCGCGGGTGTCGTGACACGACTAAGGGATTGAAGTGTCACTGACCATTCTACAAGATCGATGATGGGCAGCAGCGTTATCATAGTGGACACATTACTGCGATCGCCAATCCGCTTGCCCAGCGTGGCAATATGGGCATTTACCTCCTAATGCGTGTATACGCATAGGTAATAGGAGAGGCCTACGTCCAGCAGTGGATTATTATAGGCTGATGATGATGATGATGACGATGATCTCTATGATTTCATGACGCTGGTCATCCGTGGAAGCCCTTCCGAGCGAGCGCCACTGGTACGCTGTACAATATTTGAATCGCGATAATCGTATGTTCAGGTTATTAATGAGTAGTGTTGAAGAGAAATCGTTTATAAAACCACGAATTCCGCGAGATATTTCCGTTTTATCGATTATCGATTCCACTAATTAAAACGTCATAACTTTTACGACTATCGTTAAACTATGGCAACTTGTTTGAGTTCATTTGAATTTTACATAACTACGAGTATACCTATTCTAAGAATATATAAATATTCACATAGGGACATGCTCATCTACTTTTATTATTAATGTAATGCGATATATTTATCGCCATATAATCATCGCTATTTTCATCTCAGTTACTCCTAGCTTCATTTTCGCAAGTGCTAAAGAGATAGTACTAGTTATGACCTCAGATTATGGAAAAGTTTATAAGAATTCTATTCATTAAAATTCATTCCCGTATGAGATCGTTGACAAGATAACACGAAATGTGTTTTTAGTTACGAGTTCACTATGAATGAAATTTTGCATTATTCTTGTGTTTCTTTTATAAAAAAATGTTCTCGAATTTTACTTATCTTTCACAGTTGCCATATTCAGAAAGTACATTTTTAGAAGGCTTAAGTATCCGTGTGGTGACGGCATGCCGTGTGGTGACGGCAGTAAGAAATAGGAATGCATTTGTCACCACCCCAACTCCTCCTGCGGGTGTCGTAAGAGCAAGATGATGGGCAGCAGCGTTATCATATTTGACACATTTCTGCGATCGCCAATCCGCTTGCCCAGCGTGGCTATTATCGGCATTTACGTCCTAATGCGTCTATACGCATAGTAAATACGAGAGGCTTACGTCCCGAGATTATCATAGGCTGATGATGATGAAGTATTCTGCGTTCATTAAAACTCAGCACACCGTGTGTTTTGACCTTTATGGCGACGGATATTCAATTATGAAAAATCAGCGATTACTCGTATAAAGGCCACATTCAATGCACTTATAAACAAAGCCCGGACGACGGGAGCGAAAATGAACTTTTCACTAGTGCTTAATGAAATATCAACTATTCTATCGACATCCATATTATGAACAATTTTTTTATTTGAAATTTATAAATTATACTTATTTTGTTTCCCTAGTACTTCCACTTCTTTTCCAGATATAAAATTACATAAGATTTTTAAAATTAAAACATTAACTTTTTTAGTCAACACATTCTGATATTTCTTGTGAATAATTTCGCCTTAAGGATTTAAAAATAATCTTAACGAGTGCACTTTGAACTTTTGAAAGATATTCAAGCTGGTTTTAAGCTTTTTAATTTCGGTTTTGTAACTGTCTTATGGGAGTAGGTATTATTGACATATTATTGTTTATACCGTTTAGATCGCAATGCTTCTGATTACGTAGGTACGGTTGCATAAACGACTATTGAACAATACATTTCTAATTCATAAAATGTTGGTATGGATGTCGATAGAATAGTCGATATTTAACTAAGCACTAGTGTCAAGTGCATTTTTGCTCCCGTCATCCGGGCTTTGCTTATAAAACGCAGTCTTTTGAGACTTATCTCGTACCCGAAAGATGTTTAGTGAACTAGATCAAGTACACAAAGATGTTTTCCTTCAATCTCAACTCAACGACACACGGTGTCCCAATAGCACCATAATGTATGCTTTTAATTAATTTAATGGTTAATTCAACTGGTTTCGGTGTGGCTGGTGAATTAATATCGGCTTTATTTGAAAACATAAATTTGTAATTTAATTATGTTTCCACGGGAGTGTCTAGTTGGCGGTAAAGGATCATTTGGTGTTATAATTATACCCGTATTCGAGCTAAGTTAATTTATGGTTACTTCCTTTCTAACAAAATGTGTACTAGATATCGATTACCAATGAAAATATTATATTCGTTTCAGTTAATAGAAAAAAGCGTTTCCCTTCGACTTTCCTTATGCGAACTGCCAAGGAGTGGAATGCCTTGCCCGATCTGTGTTTCCGCATGTGTACTATCTGAATATCTTCAAGGCAAGAGTGAATAGGTATCTCATGGGTAAACGTTCTCCACCGTAGACTGCATCATCACTTATACTCCATTTCAAATACCATGGCCCGATGCCACATAAAGCTTTGCAGTGGCTTCGGGCCATTGTATTTGAAATGGAGTATACCAGCAGATATGATCGTGTTCAAACGTCTACCTATTATGAAAAAAATACGTCAAAGGACCATTGGGCAGCTTTATATGCAAGGCGGACTAAAAACCAGAACTGATTCGTTATTAAACACTTAGGTGCCTAACCGTTTTCGAATCACTACGGAACCTTACACTGAGCATAGCCTGACATGCAAATAGCCGGTTTTTTGTTTCATGTGACACTTTTTTTTTAGATCTTCTCTCACTTTTTTTGTTTGGAACTTTTAATATTATTTGCACTAAGAATCGCGAGCTCTTTACACGAAAAAATTTAGACCAAGGTTTTTTTGAAGTCTTTCTACAAAACAAATTCTGAAGCGCTAATAAAATAAATGATTTATTTTGAAGTACATTGATTTTCATTGAACTTTTCTTAGAAAATAATTAACTTTAATAGTTATTTGTTTTACTAGGGAGCAAAGTGATTGTTTAACTCTCGTGCAAATATTGGAACCCAAGCAAGCGAAGGCTGCGCTCGTGGTTCATAAAATGGAATCTTGAGCGATGCGAGGGTTTTAAGGCACGAGTGTTGAACAAGCTTTGCTGCCGAGTGAAACACAACATTTTTCACCACACTAAAGCGAGGAAACATGCGAAATAAAACTCAAATATGGGTAAGGCCGCGGATTTTGACGAATGTGACACAGACATAACATAAAAAAAATACGTTACGTTACCATAAAACGCAACGAAAGTTACTATAAAGCTCAGCTCATACTGGTAAGAACTCTGATTAAATAAAGGTTGTAAACAAGATACCACGGAGTCGGCATGACGGCTACTACTAGCGCCACTCGACGAGTAGCAGCACTAAAACCGACAGTTCTCCAGTATCCCACTAGATGGCGCTGGCGTCGAAATAGATCGCGCTAACGATAGTTCGCCGGAGAACCCATAAGTAGGCTTCATGATTATCGATAGGTTGCCTTCACTCCCCTTAGTGTACGATCTAAGTTACCGGATTCCCGAGCTTATTTCGATACATTAGTAAATACCTATAGTATTCGAGTCAATTGTAACTCTGCCAAATTATATAATATAAGTTTCCGATCACGTCTTTGTCTCAAACAGTACGTCACAACTCCCCTACGCTACACTGGCGCCCAACATGGGGCATTAACGAACTCATCGTACGCGTGGGACGAGTTGTCATATGTTCGACTTGATGAAGAGCGAGGCAACGGAAACTTCTTCACCGGCCAAATCTACACGCAGGACTTCTGGACCTAAGTTGGTGGTGACTGCTGGAAAACGCGCTGCACCTAGTAAACCCCGGAAGCCCTGCAATAGTAACGCAATGGCAGTTTCGTTCACAGAAGCCCAATTTGAGCGAATGCTAGCTGCAATGGTACCGAAAAGTGGATCATTTACCACTTGTACTATTACCTATGATGGACGTAAGGAATCGGATGTGCTCGAAGCTTTCTTGGCCGCTATCAACGTCTTCAAAAGTTCAGAGAAGATTAGCGACGCGGACGCACTGACTGGAATTCCTCTCCTCTTGAAGGGTGACGCAGCAACATGGTGGCAAGGTATGAAGAACAAAGTGCTTACCTGGGACGAGTTCCAATCACGACTGAGAAAATCCTTTGCTCCAAAGAAACCAGCCTACATGATATATCAAGAAATCATGTTAACGCAACAAGAACCGGATGCTACAACTGAATCTTTCATAGCACATAAGCGCATGCTGTTTTCTTTACTACCTAAACCAGAACCTTTGGAGTTCCAACGACTGGATATGATGTTTGGATTACTCAGCCTGGACATTCGAGAGAAGTTGTCACGCGACACCTTCACGACCTATGACGGTCTTCTGGAGAAAGCTGAGGGGGTCGAACAGCTCCTTCGTAACCGGAAAATTGCTGCCCAAGTACCAACAAGTTCATCGCAGCCTGTAGGACCATCCCATACGCCTGCGGCGACCAAGTTACGCTGCAAATATTGCAGACTTACCAACCACACTATTGAAAACTGCAAGAAGAAGGCAAACGCGGATTTGAAGCGGACAACGCGCGTTCCTCCGCCTGAACTACCTGCATCTGGAGCACCTGAAGCAGCGGTAGCCAAACCAACGCCTTCACCTCATAAATACTCCTGTTATGGATGCGGTGCTCCAGGCGTCGTACGCAGCAACTGCCCTACGTGCCATAAGTCAAGCTATTCCAACGGAATCCCGAAGGAAGTAGGCTTTTGTGCACTTGACATAAAAACAGATGCCAGGGTCTATATTACAGTTGAAGGCAAGACAGGTACGGCGTTCATGGACAGCGGAGCCAAGTCCAACGTAGCGTCCTACGAATTATATACGCACTTTCGTACCACTGGTTGCCCGTTCCGAGAAGAGCGTGCCATTGTAACTTTAGCGGACGGTTTCCGGCGTAACCAAAAGGTGTTAACGACAGTAGTTGATGTCACCATTTGCGATCGCACCGTGCGTACCACATTCGTCGTTCTACCGGAGTCCCGAGAGAACCGAACCCTGCTCGGCGTGCCGTTTATTCAGGATGCCCTCATTGTACTGAATCTGCCCCAATATACCTGGAATTTCATCGGTTATGAGGACGATCCCCAAGAACTGTACAGTGAGGACTTCACATCTTTCAAGAATTATGATGATGTCGCCATCTCTCAGGTGGAGAGGACTGAAGCTGCTGCACTACCCGAAGCTGGTGGAACTGCCACACAGCCCAAGAAAGACAGTGTTTATGGTCCGCTAATTCCTATAGCGCTTTCACCAGCCAAACGTAAAGGCGTCCCATTTGACGGCGACATATCCTATCTAGACTACATGTTTGAAGACGCATGTAAAGCCATTGAAGAGCAATATGTTGAGCTATCTCCGGAGTCAGCCAGTTTATTTCCCAGCATCGGCGTCTCCCTTTACTGAAGCCAATGAGAACAAACCCTATATTAATATATACCTTAATAGGTCGAATTCGAGCAGCTATGCTAAGAGGACTGTTTTAGTGCAGGGGGAGGGAAAAGTTATCACCCTGCTGACTGGTGTGACTGCAGAGACATAGATTACAAGGCCAATACAGAAACGCCGCTCCCGACTCCAGTCCGAACCCTAAGGAAAAGAGGTAGACCTCGAAAAGAACAGAAGGACTCGGAAAGCACAGATCTGTCTCCTTCGCCGGGTCGTCTCCAGGGACAGAGGGGGAGACTGTAAACAAGATACCACGGAGTCAGCATGACGGCTACTACTAGCGCCACTCGACGAGTAGCAGCACTAAAACCGACAGTACTCCAGTATCCCACTAGATGGCGCTGGCGTCGAAATAGATCGCGCTAACGATAGTTCGCCGGAGAACCCATAAGTAGGCTTCATGATTATCGATAGGTTGTCTTCACTCCCCTTAGTGTACGATCTAAGTTACCGGATTCCCGAGCTTATTTCGATACATTAGTAGATACCTATAGTATTCGAGTAAATTGTAACTTTGGCAAATTATATAATATAAGTTTCCGATCACGTGTTTGTCTCAAATAGTACGTCTCAACTCCCCTACGCTACAAGGTCTTAAAAAAAAACATATTTTTACCGCTAAATACTTGTTTTAATCAAATAAAATAATCAATCCATATAATGTAATTTTTCATACTTAGTAATAATTACTTAAATTAACAGTATTTACAAATGTTTTAATGCCATTATCTTTGGAACTAAATTAACTAAAATAAATCACCATAAATGCTTAAATGGAAAATGAACTGTTATTAATTGACACTAATAAACGCGTTAATAATTATACTGTATTTCATTAGCCCTAGGGGGGTAAACTTACCCACTGGAAAAAGCTGATTACTTCTAAAAACGCAAATGTAAATACCTAAATAACAAAATAATTTGATTTGTTTCGCAAACACTTGTTACAGTATGCTGTCATTCAAAATCAAATAAAACTCATTTCAATTAGTAAATTTCTGTGTCCACTTCCCTTCACCACATATTTTCATTACGTAACATAAATATTTTTTTAATTCGTAACACAAGTGTAACGTATATTTGAAAAAAGGTTGATTATCTTGGTAAATAATTGCAATCTGAACAAAATAGTACATGCTACTGACGTTTAAAACTAAACCCTTTCGTATGAAAAAACAATATATTTTTTTAATCAAATATGGATGATGGTGGCGCAGGACCGGTCATTGTGGCAGTCTTTGGGGGAGGCCTATGTTCAGCAGTGGACGTCTTTCGGCTGATATGATGATGATGATGATGAATCAAATGTAGCTCAAGGTTTGGCTAGAAATCACAGACACTGTATAAGCATGTAAGTTTGGCCTACCATAAAAATTTGCTTTTCAGTCATAACAATGTATTAGCAGCGTACAAATATATATACATACTAACGAGTAAAATTTACTGCCTACGATGTGTCAGAACACAATGTTGACCTTTTCTCTTGAATTTTTCCACTTGCACAACTCCACTCCTCGAAATTAGTTCCCTTACCCACGGGAGCGCGAACAAGTTTGAGCCAGTAACGTAAGTATAACATGTGCCTCGCCTTATATTACATATACGTGTTGATTACAGTAATTTGAAATGATTTTTTCCTTAGGGTTCCGTAGTTAACTAAGCACCCTTATAGTTTGGAAATGTTTGTCTGTCTGTCCGCAGCATAGCTCAGTGGCCGTTAGTACTAGAAATAATAGCAAATTATACAGGTACCATACATATTAATCACTCCGACAAAGCGTTGGATTATTATAGTATTTTATGCAACCCTTGTTTAAGAGAGGTAAAAAAAGTGAGTGGCGTGGGTAACAATTTGAGGCGAAGCCGAAAATTGTTATTAAAGACGTCACGAGCATTTTTTGACTCAGTTAAACAATGTTGTATACAATACTTTTTCTACGACCACATAACTTATTTTCAAATAAAATTGTAAATTTGAGAAACATTCTTAGTCAAACAGTTTTTTTCATCATCAAGGTCGGACGGGAGACGTCAAAATTAAAAAAGAAAGCTCCTCTATGTTTTACTATTCATCAAAAATGACATTTAAAATTAGGTTGGCAGCCATGTATTTCATTACGTCGTGTATACATGAAATCCAAAAACGCACTGCGTGTATGCCAGAATGCGTTTATAGGGAATAGACAATATAGACTTGTCTTGACATCTGTAAGGTAAGGGCTTACGGGTGTGTTCACGACCTTGTAAATGACAAATAAAAGTACGGGAGTAGAAACAATATATAAAAAATCGGGACGAGGGTCAAAATTATTTTCATTGTCTTATTTTGTGTCCCTAAAAAACGTGACGCAGTGGTGATTTTTGTATGGATTTTTTTTATATACTGTGTCGAAACAGCAACTAAAAGCGTGACAGAGTGAACGTGACGGCAACGCCGACAAACGATTAGATGACATACCATCATGCCTACAGCTTTACGTATCGAGAAAAACCGAACGTAAAGCTAGATTCAAACGCAGTATTTTTTCCCGTATGCTTTAAACGATATTTTCTCGAATGTCGTAGTGATAACAGAAGTTGAATAGTAACAACACGGATCCCGCATAACGTAGGTATTCGAGAACGCATGTGAACGGTACTACACAAAGTCTATTGTCACTACGATGTTCAAAAAAATCTCGAATACGGTGTACGGAAAAAAATACTCCGTGTGAATCTAGTCTTAGTGATACTTGCAAAGTCATGGTACGCCTACAGGATTTTCTCGTGACTTTGACATTGATTCGCTCATAAACAACTCGTTAATATTGTACTAGTAAAACATTGAAACCTTATCATTTTCTTCAAAAGACCTTTTAATCTATTCCATTATCAAATTCCTAATTGATAGTTTCAAATTCTCTTTGAAACGTTTTTGGAACCATTGTCACAAAACACGCCTATTCAATTTTAAACGCATAATTAATAAGCATTAATTAGATCAATTAACAGAACTAAAGCATTAACTTTATAGATTTAAATGTGAAATTGTTTCTTTGGGTTTTCAATTAAGGCATTTTATTTTATACTCCAGATGATTTGAATAATATACAATCAAAGTTTTTTACTTATTTTGGTTACTAATTCTTAGCTTGCATTAACTGAAAAAATGTCTACCTACCTATAGCTATACAATCCTAAAACATATTAAATCTTGTAGAGTACCTAAAACAAAAATAAACGATTGCATACTAAATGGGTAAATCATTTTTTTCTGTTGTTGCCATACTTACGGTGTCCTGAGTCACGGTTTTATACAAAACTATCTTTTTTCAAACATGCATGTCGTCAATATTTGTAGGTTATTCACACTAGAAAAAAAAATGTTGGCATAGTTAAAAAAATAGCATGATTTTGCATAAAAGCAGCATGAATAAGGAGACCGTAACCATTGCAATAACAGACAATAAAAAGTTAATTCACTGACACAAAAATATGTTTCCTACATAATAAATTAATCAAAGTAGAAATATCTTAATACATTTATGAAATAAATCTGTTTAAATCCTTTCAATATCCGGTAAATAGTTTTATTTCGTATATAATGGGTGAAATTTTTGACATGACACAAAATCATATTTTTTGGATCACATCATTACAGCTAACTTTTACTATGGGACCATCTTTGAAAAAGTTACCACAAAATCTACATCTCCATACAAATTATGAAACCAGCTGTGGCTAGTTACAATCGAGTTGTCATTAATATGAATCGGTACTATTATCCATACTGATCTCTTTCAAACGTGTATACATGTTAATGCACTCGACTGTAGTAGTTATAATTATTTCTGACGAATTCGATATAAGTACCGTAGTAAAAGTTGATCGCAATTATGAGTAGATCCAGAAAATATAATTTTCCTAACTAGTGCGGAAAAGTAAATTTTGCGCACGCTTCGCGAGCGTAAATTTTTCTTTTTAAGGCACTTGTTATGAAAAAAGTCGTTCGATACACGTGTAAGAACTTATTTTTAACTCAGGTGATTGTCGCCCTCGTTTCACTCGCGCTCCAACTTTCACCCTCTTGTATCGAAATCTACTATTGTGTCATGTAAAATATTTCACTCCGTATACGCGATAAAATCCATTTAGATAGTTTTATTTCATGATTAATCATCGCGGTAACTGAAAGAAATATTTGGGTCAAAATTATTTTCGTTGTCTTATTTTGTGTCCCAACACAATGTGACGCAGTGGTGATTTTTGTATGAGATGATGTTTTGTTTTCAATTTCTGATGTATAAATTAAATTTTAGCGTGAGAAGGAAATACAAGTGCGCCGAATTTTTTATATTAACTGAGTCGAAACAACAACTAAAAGCGTGACAGAGAGGTATGAAATAAGACAGCAAAAATAAATTGATGACTAGTGCGGAAAAGCTAACATGGCGCACGCTTCGCGTGCGTAAATTTCTCTTTTTAAGGTACTTGTTATGAAAAAAATCGTTCGATACACGTGTAAAAACTTCTTTTTAAATCGGGTGATTGTCGCCCTCGTTTCACTCGGGCTCCAACTTTCACCATCATCAAGAATTTTTTTTTTGCACTTGCATTGAAATGTACTATTGTGTCATGTAAAATATTTCACCCTGTATACGCAATATAATCCGTTTAGATAGTTTTATTTCATGATTACTCATCGCGGTAACCGAAAGAAATATTTGGGTCCAAATTCTTTTCGTTCTCATATTTAGTGTCCCTACAAAACGTGACGCAGTGGTGATTTTTGTATGAGATGATGTTCACCACTGCGTCACGTTTTTTAGGGACACATAATAAGACAACGAAAACAATTTTGACCTATTTAACACATTTACACAAAGGATTACAATAAAGACAAACATATTCATATTTCTGCAAAACTTCTGAAGCCGGAATATCACAATCCATTGAATATTTCAACATCGAACCGGCGGTCTAATGATAAATTCAAATCCCCCCTCCAGAGAACAAAGCAATCAGACGCCGACAAAGGTTATGCTTGCGGGGCAACTTCGTTGTGGGGAAGTTCGTCACTTTAATTTAGGGAGACCAGCTTAAGGTGCATTTAGACCAAACGAGCGAATACTCATTCTATCCCCCACTCTACGAAATTCGTTCGTTACACAAAACGTGATTCGTCGAAATTCGTTGAGGTAGGATAGAATGAGCGAATGCTCGTTTGGTGTAAATGCACATTTATGCTTGAGCTCAAGAACTAAAGGAAAAAATTGAGCATTGCAAATCGAAGTTCCGGCGCGTAAATGGGCATTTTCATGTTTAGGCCTGAGATTAAAAAAAAAAACTAAATGCAGTCAGGTTTGTAACGCGATAAGTATGAAATAATTAATTGCCATATTTATATTATAATCTCGCTTTTAATTTATAAAATGAACACCATAACCGAATTTCTATTGAAATTGATTGCTTTTGTAATTTGTTGTTACGAACCTGACTGAAATTGAGTTTTTTTTTTATTTCACGCTGATTGGGTGTCCCTAAAAGTAAAAACACTCATACGAGCCCGATTTTCCACGGCAAAACAAAACACTATCGCTATCTAGCTTTTGAGAACAATTTTTTTATGTATCTCGGTAATTATGTACTTGTCATTATGACAATAAAATGGTGTAGTAAAAGATAATCGCAAGCTAGACAGTACTGCAGAAAAGTTATATGGAAATTCAATCCGGCAAGCGTGCAGAAAAGTACTATTTTGTGTATAAGTTTGTTTCATAAATGTATTTATAAGTTTACCTTTAAAAAAACACTTTGTTAGCATACGCATTTTAAGGCACTGGTCTCACCGCGAGCTACTAAGCTATGAACGCACTCCCGTGTAAATAAATTTACACGGGAGTGCGTATCTTCTGTTCGGGTTTATAGCCGATAGTTCATAGCTGAGTAGCTCACGGCGAGACCAGTGCCTAAAGAAGGATTTTTGTTTTTATCAACATGTTCCTTGTTTATGTCCCTTATGTTTCATTGTCGTCTTAGCAAGTAATGACGGGTCATGGCATTCAATAATTTGAAGTAAATTTACCATTTCTCACCGGGGAGCGAATACGGTACCCTTTTGTGCCAATATAATCAAGTGTCAGAAGTCTATTGGGTACTAAAGTGTCGAGCATTGGAACTTTTACCTTTGAACAACCTACCATAAAATCATCAGATATTTTTTTTTTAAACATTGAAACCACCTGACTACGTAGGAAACATATGCCTTAACCTAGGTTAAGACGGGCCCCGACTCCGCGGCAGACCAAAGAAGCGATGGCTAGATGTCATGACATGAGTGTGAATGGGCTTACAGTAGAAGATGCCCAGGATCGCGCAAAGTGGAGGAAATGTAGCAGAAAAGCGGACCCTGGCAAAGGCCGGGATAACGCTAGGTAGAAGAAGAATGAAAGCTGAATTTCAACTTTTGCAGTAACAAAATATCACAAGAAATAAATAATAAATAAATATGTTGATAATCTGAACTCCTCTTGTTGAACAAAAACCAGTAAATCATTACGCAATTTCCACAACAACCAAAAACTACCGAATAATATTAAAACTCGTTCATCAGCAAATAATTAAAACCGAAATGAAAAGAATTCTGACCTTTTGTTCTGAAAATCACACTTGGAATCATTTCGACGTAAGTTCTATCAAATTAATGAATACAACTGACTTTTACGTTTTGGACATTCCTTCGTAATTTCCGCTGAAGTTAAAAGGGACGGGATTTTAAGGTTATATTTTAACCTTAAATTGGAACTGTTTTTAAATAAAGCAAAGGTTAAAGCTATGTTGACGGTCTTAAGTAATGAAAGAGGAGTTATGGAGAAGGTAATTATGGTATTTGGTGCAAGTAATGAGAAAATGTCAGGGCAAACGGGATAGGACATATCCCTTGGCCTACTACCGCGAAAATCGAAAAACGGAAATTTCGAGGATTTTTCTCTGTCACTCAAACGAAGGTGTCATTAGAGTGAGAGAGACAAATCCTCGAAAACTAATTAAAAACTATATATTGATTTAAACTTTCACGATTATCACTCATATTTTAAAGACAAACGGGTCTTAATCGCGTAAACTTACGTTTAATTATATCCTGACGTTTCGGGCATGACGTTACACCCGTGGTCGCAGGCAGACTGCTGGGTGTCTGCCTGCGACCACGGGTGTAACGTCATGCCCGAAACGTCAGGATATAATTAAACGTAAGTTTACGCGATTAAGACCCGTTTGTCTAATTAAAAACTATTCATAATTTAAATTAAATATATTCCGTGATTATAGGCTGTGTATTTCTCCATTTTTTTCTTTGATACCTAATATTGTAATTTTTTACATGTGTCCTGCTTATTCTTGTAATATACAGTATGTATCACATAGGAGAGCAAAGAAAGAAACCTGTGAATGTATAAGTCATACTCACCCACTTTTACTACCGGGCCAACGCCGAAATTGCGAAAAAAAATTTCAGCCGGTGGGATGCTGCCGTTTTGTATGGGACAGTCCAATTTATTCTCACGATTTCGGCGTTGGTCCGGTAGTAAAAGTTGGTCAGTATGACTTATACATTTACAGGATTCTTTCTTTGCTCTACTAAGTATGTACATACTGTATATTACAATGTTTACATAAAATCCTGTCTGTGTGAATTTAAATGAAAGGCTATAAAGGTCTCTGCCCACTAGACCGTAGCATGAACGTATCAGACAAAAAACTATCCTTTGTACTGAAAAGTATGAGACTGTGCCCACTAGGACGTGCCAGCGCCGACCAACACCGCCTCATACTTTTCATTACAAAGAATAGTTTTTTGTCTCATACGTTCATGCTACGGTCATGGTATCGTACGGTCTAGTGGGCAGAGACCTTAAGTAGGATTCCACGAAAATCGAGGATGTACCTACCGTCAGATTTCAATTAAAGTCGGTGTCACTTATAATTAAATAGTTTTATTAGAGAACAAATACAAATTTAACGTCTCCCAAAACAATCTCACAAATTAGTAACCTCAAAACAGTCAAACTATTGAGGTGAAAATTTGGGTTATTCCCACCTGTTACCACCAACTTCACACCAGTGGTAACAACTGGGATTTTTTTTCCCACCTGTTACCACCAGAGTACTTGGTGGTAACTACTGGGAAAAAGAATTCCCAGTAGTTACCACCAATCACTTTAGTGGTAACTACTGGGAAAAATAAATCCCAGTTGTTACCACCAAGTACTTTACTAGTAATAGCTTGTTTTTAATAGAATATACACAAAATACTTTGCCAGTTATTAATAAGGAGCTAATTTTATGAAAATTACTTTATGTATAAAATATCTTATTAACCATCGAATTTTACTAAAAAATGAATACATTTTGAAAATATTTTTAAAACTTTTTTTTTTTAATATGTTGTCAGTATTACCTACTCTGAATCTGAACCAAAAATATTAAGAACCTATGTATAGGAGCATTTCTATTCTTCTATTTACCCATGTAAGAATTTGTTAACAGATAGTTACATTTTCAATGTGTGTTTATCTGTAGATACATAAGATACTATCCGTGCGGTGACGGAGTAAGAATACAAAAATCACCGCCCCTCTCTTCCCGTGGGTGTCGTAGGAGTCGACTAAGGGAAATACTGAGTAGCCAGCTTCTCAGCCGGTGGTAGGGTATTTTTACTAGTACCCGCCTGGTTGGCTACCACCGTACATTCGGTGTAAACGCCCGTGAAATGACTTACCTTCGTGTTTGCCGTGTTTCGGGGTCAGCCGGTGTATTTACCAGCATCTAGCGGGCCAGCAAGGCGGTGGCAACTAACAGGTTACTGATTGTCTCCTGTTCGTTGCCGCCGCGATTTGGGCTCTACTTTCACTTACGATCAGGTGGAGTGGAGCCACTTTGTTGTGCCAACGTTATTTTTATTGGGTCGGCAACGCGCATGTGACACCCTGAGGTTGCAGGCGCCCATAGGCTACGGTGACTGCTTTCCATCAGGCGGGCCGTATGCTTGTTTGCCACCGACGTGGTATAAAAAAAAAAAAAAAAAAAACATTATTATTAAGTATACACAGTGTATTATAAACCCCCATTTTGTCTCACCTTATTTTTTTTGCAAAAATCCATAGTCAACAAGGTTTCAAACAGGAGACTAAAACTCCGACATCGCTACGGCTTGTAGCACTTGATTTTAATATGGCTTATAAACACACGTGTAATTAAGATACGTATCCCCGTGTACCCGTGGATACGTATCTTAATTACACGCAGTTACTTTTTTTTCTACTTATTGATAAATTAATCAACATTAATCATTACAATGATACAGATCTTCTTAATATAAAAGTTAAGTAATTGTCACTCATTACGCTAAGCTAAGATGTTGATAAATAAAAAATCGCATTTAGTATATTCAGATTTTTTTTACTATGTATGTGCGCTGCCTAATTTTTTTTTCTGATTTGCTCAAGGTTGACTGGTAGAGAATGCTTCATGGCATTAAGTCCGCCTATTGTACTTTAAGTTTTTCTGTTGTGCAATAAAGTTGAGATAAATAAAAACATAAATCAATATTGAGGTGAGGGTACCAGGCAACGATTAATATCTATAGTAGGAAACCCATAATTCAGGAACAAAATAAATGAGTCTTAAATATACAAATAAATATTTTTATCAGAATTCGAATCTGAGAGTTTTGCTTAGTAGGCAGCGTTATTACCTACAAAATACATACCTAAAAGAACTTTTAAACTACAAAAGGACAATATAATAAAAAAAATACAATGTACTAACTCATTAGATGTCGTGACGGAAGATTTTAGGTGCACCGCTTTCAACGACACGAAAAGTCACTGTTGGTACGATCATTGTACAATTAAAGTGCATAAAGCCGTGTCACCGACCCTGGTGGCATAACTTCACACCCAACTTCTCTTCATTTTTGACACACTTTAAAAACGCTATCTTCTCAACAACAGTAACAAAACACAAATGTAATAAAACAAGAAAAAACAATTGCTTTAAATTCGACTCAACTCTCTTCAAGTCTGTTCGAACTGCAATATTATTAGTGACTAACACGTATAAGACCAAAACCCGAAATCGCCCTCTACGAATTAACGAGAACATTCCCACTTATCTATATAAAAACACAAAGATGCGGCTACTTCATTCAACTTCACAAACAAAAGACTTCACAGAAAAATTACCACGTGTGGTCAATTATATCGCTGACAAACTATTGTTTGCTACTTTGGGCGTGCAACTTCTTGGTATAGGTCTTATCTACAAAAGGGCCGCCCCGGCAGGTAATAAACTTAAATGAACGACTGTATTATCTTTTATATATAGCAATTTGTTCAAATATTTTTAACATGATTTTTTAATTTTTTCTATGTGGTGATTCAAAATCACAATATAAATTCCAAAACTTACGTTTAATCCTGACGTTTCGGGCATGACGTTACACCCGTGGTCGCAGGCAGACTGGCGAGAGAATGTATCAACACCTTCGAGCTGCGCGGGTTTTTCGAACTACCCGCACTTGATCTTGATTATTCACTTCTAGGCTAGGGTTGTCACTAGGTCTACACACAACACTCACAACATCCAAAGGCTTTAAAATGGATGTTTCACCACGCTTACATTTGTAAATCACGGGATTCCACGCGGACGAGATTCCTTGCCCCTCATTTTGATTAAAATTCCGATGTTTCTTAATTTCTATAGCTTCACGTACTTTTTGGCTATGATGTATACGCTCGGTTGAGAGGACTTTCGGGTTATGGAGCTCAATCCAGTGGTTAGGTCCGGACTCCAACAAATGCTCGGCCACAGCAGACTTATTAGTTTGACGCTTTTTAACAGCCGTGATATGTTCCTTGACCCTTTCCGCTATGGTGCGTTTGGTTTCCCCAATATAGGAACTACCACAGCTACAATCAATCTTATAAACGCCCGGTGTGTGATAAGGTAAAACATCCTTAGGCGACTTTGGATGCCCTGCCACCTTTGATAACGTCATATAAACGGTTGGTATGGAATACTTATTCAAAAGCGTACCTATTTTGTCCGTTACACCCCTGACATAAGGCAAAAATGCTGGTCGCCTCGCAACATCTGGATGTTTCTTCCTCGGTGTTCGTCTGGGTTGCCATCTGTTCATTATGTAGCCATTTCTCTTCAGAACCTCCTGATCGTGCGATAACTCAATTTCCAGAAATTCAGGGTCACAAAGGTCCATGTGCTCTGTTCTTTAGAGAATTAACCACAGACTGAAGCTGCCGGGGGTGGTGGTGGGACAGAGCGTTCAAATACCTGTCAGTGTGTGTGGGCTTCCTATAGACAGTGTGCGCCAAAGAAAGTTTGTCTTTAAAATATGAGTGATAATCGTGAAAGTTTAAATCAATATATGTATAAATTCCAAACCATAATTTATAGGTAACACCGTCGCTTGTTATATAGAACACAGTACCTAACACGTTATCGTATAGCATAAATCGATACGACAAATATAATTCTAATCAATAAAATCCCGTTCGTCCCGATTCAGAGTATACTCGTAATACTCAAAACGTACTTAAAAACAAGATGTAATGCATTCAACATTAGGCCTTATTTATTTACATTTTAATCGGTCCGACCGGATCCATGCCACGAGCATTCGTGGCCAGAGCGAAGCCAAGATTCGTAGATACGTATACAAACAAAGATTCGGGTACGTATCTCAGCGTGACTGTGAAATTCGTGATCTTAGTTAGTACCGCCGGGGTTAAGGACACGCAGCTATGGTTCGGCGAATAATACGTATATCGGGAGCCCTAAATAAAACTAGGGCTCCCGATATACGTACTATTCGCCGAACCGTAGCTCCGTGTTCTTAACCCCGGCGGTACTAAGATCACGAATTTCACAGTCACGCCGAGATACGTACCCGAATCTTTGTTTGTATACGTATCTACGATCTTGGCTTCGTTCTGGCAACGACTGCTCGTGGCATGGATCCGGCCGGACCAATTACTATTCAAACAAATAAGGCCTATTATTGAATAACAGCTTGTTTTTAAAGTACGTATTGAGTATTTTACTTCAATATTGCATCCTCCAGATTTAATAACCATGTAGTCCGTTTTTCGACGTACTGCATCGTCACACAGTTTTAAAAATTATAATAGTAAGAAAACGATTTGACCATTCGGTCATTCATTCATTCATTCATTCTACTAACCGGCCCGGTCAGTTGGGACTGATCTTGTTCATTCGTTTTTCGTGTGCAGCATCGTCAACATAGTTACCGATATATTTGATCGTGAATTATATTTACACGTAAGCAAAGACATAGTGATAAGGATATTCGCCGTAAGATACGACGTTTGGAGGGCAAGTTGCATCACAGTCGGCGTAAAGGTAAAACTACCTGCTATTTTAACAATTTTGTTGATTGCGTGATTCTTTGTTATTTTTAACTTTCCGTAAAATAGTTTCGTGAATAAGTATTGTCTTAACGTGGTAACTCGAGATGTTATCCTGACAATACATAAAAATCATTATTTGTTCCTTGACGTGGTGATACGAGATATTTCCCTGGAACAATTAACTATTGTGTTCCTTAATGTGGTAATACGTGATATTGCCCTGGGCCAATAATTGTATGTACTTTCTTGATGTGATGGTACCGTGATACCATCCAGAAAGTAACTATGTATCATTATTATTATTTTAGATTTGGAGCGAAGATCTGACTCCTCGACGTCAGGATCATCTCAAAGCCCATACTCTTATAGACAATCACCAGATGTCGAATATAATAGCGAGCACGGCGAGGACTGGCCTTTAACATGAAGAAGCCTTCATGGATGAAGATATTCATGATAGTACTTGCAGTGCAGGTGCCTCAAGTGCAGTCAGTAGTGATGCCTCACCCCATTGTAAGCCCGTCACCTCAGTCTGCGATAGCGCCAGCGTCTACTTTACCGCAAATACAGACCGTACCAGCGTCGGAACATGTCGCCTCGAACCCGGCTCAGTCTATACCATGCACAGAAACAAATAAATCTATAGCTGCACTCCCTGAAGAGATTTTAAGTATACTGGGAGAAGCAAAAAAGGTAGATGAACCACTTGGTGAGCATATTCCTGAGGAGCTCTCTGAACGCTGGGGAAAAATCTTACTGGACGGGCTGGCGAAGGAAGTCAAGCAGTCTCTGGTCGAAAAAATGCTGATACCTGGCAATTTTTTGATGGCTCGCGCACCAAAGCTGAACCCAGAGGTAGCAGCGGTCATTAATGACTCTGCGAAAAATCGTGACATGCGTTTAGAAAAAGCTCAAAACCAACTGGGCCGGGGCATTGCTGGGCTGGCTAGTTTAGTAAACGATCTTATAAGGTCAGACTTGGATAAACTAGACGTCATTAAAAAGATCTCTGAAGTAACCAATGTCCTTGTTAGACCTTCATTATGAAGAATTCAATCAACAGGAATAAACTTCTAGTTCCGTTGCTAGATAAGAAGTTCTGGAACACAATAAAGGGGTTTAAAAGAGACGAATATCTTTTCGGAGAGAAACTCGGTGATACAATCAAGAACTCCAAGGATATTGAGAAATCTGGGCAACAGATTAAAAAATCCTTCACATTTAACCCACGTTTCAGCAGCGCAAGCAACCGGCGCAGCCGGGAAACATGAGAGCTCCTCCTCGCCAATTCAAGCCGAAAGCCACATCAGCAACGACGACGGGCAGATACTACGAGCCCCAGTCTTCAACCTCGGCGAGGAGGACGGCTTCGGGTCAGCGTCGCGGGCGTCACTACTCGAGCAACAAATCGAACGAGCGGAGCCGGCGCGGAAAGTACCACATGCTGGTCGTATACAATGTTATTATGATAATTGGTTATTACTTACCGACGATCCCACGGTATTATCTATTGTACGAGGTTATAAACTTCCGATTGCCTTACCAATATCACAAATGAGTGAACCCAAAAACCCTCGTTTTTCAAAAAAGGATATGGATTTTGCCATATCTAAATTAATCAAATTAGGCGCCATTACGCAATGTGATGACGCACCTGGTCAATTCATTTTCACCAATTTTTTGACACCTAAAGTGATGGAGATTTCAGATTTATTTTGAATTTAAAACATTAAACAAGTCTGTATATTCCCAACATTTTAAAATGGAGATATCGCACAGCCATTAAGTTGATTTCAAAAGGCGCCTTCATGGCCACGGTTGACCTGAAGGACGCATATTTTTTGGTTCCAATACATCCATCGTCTAAAAAATTGCTAAGATTCAGATATGACCACCTATATGAATTTAATTGTTTGCCAAATGGGTTGACTTCAGCGCCCCTAGTCTTCACCAAGTTATTAAAACCACTTCTATCCTTATTAAGAAGTCGAGGGGCACATATTAGTAGCCTACCTTGATGACATTTTATGTATAGGGAAATACCCTTGAAGATTGCAAATACACAGTTCATGTTTTAATACATAATTTGGAAAAACTTGGTTTCGTCATCAATATTGAAAAAGTATTTTTACGCCTGCTCAAAGTTGTAAATTTTTAGGCCCTAATAATTAATTCACATACCATGCAATTACAATTACCCTCGTGAAAAAATTGTTAAAGTCTCAGACATGGTAAAAAAATATGCATACTAGAACTTACACAAGTATTCGTGATTTTGCAAAGTTCGTAGGTACACTCACGGCCGCCTGTCCTGCAGTTGCATACGGTTGGGCACATACTAAGCTTTTTGAGCGAGAAAAGTTTTAGCTCTTCAACAACATCATGATGATTATGATTCAAAAATGATTCTTAGTTCGTCTATTACTTGATGATTTTAAATGGTGGTCTAACATAAAGCATAAAGCCCAAAATGATATACAAAAAGATACTTACAGATTCGAAAAAATTAAATATAT
>JALPQI010017013.1:0-36293 GCA_025490895.1 Thaumatotibia leucotreta
GGACTGTGGAGTCCAAAGCGCTACGCACCATAGTCGCAATGCCTCTATCGAGCAGGGCCTGAAGTGGCGCAAACTGGACAAGTTTGTCGAGAGGCTCGCACGGGTCATGTATGACCGTGCGGACAACTCGGTCCACAAACATCTCCAGGGCATTGCGCCCCACTATGTCAGGCCACCTGACTTCAACGCTCGGGATCTCCCCCGAGCGTTGCTCCACCAGCCGCCAGACGACTGACACCAGCAGCTCTCTCTCTCGACCTAGCGGGGCCCTGCCCGGGTGCCCACGCTGGGTCACCATTTTCTCTCCTCTCTAGCAGCAGACTCTCAACGACGAGCCAGCTCTGCCGCTAGCGACGCGCCGACAGCCGCGCATCGAGCATCGAGCACCAGCCTCTCTCTCTCCATCTGTCTTCCTTTTCAGATCTCTCTCAGATCGAACTTTGCCTTGCCTTAACTTGCCTTTACCGCATCATCATCACCAAAATAATTTTTCTCTCTCGCCATGCCCATGGCAAATCTTCCTTCAACAGCCTCTCAACACCGTCCCCAAATGACGGTGCAACGACCGTCCCACCCTTGTGGGATGCGACCCGGCCACAGCTGCAGTAGCGGAAACGCGGGAGCAGCCACACATACTCCAGGAGGAGTATCGTTTGTATATTCAGTCAGCCTCCGTAGCCCAGCTGGTAGTGACCCTGCCTGCGAAGCTGGAGGTTCCGGGTTCGAATGGTGTATTTATTTTTCACAAATATTTGTTCCTTGGGCATGGCTGTCTATGTATGTATTTAAGTATCTATATGTATCTATTTCTTATATTATATCGTCGCCTGGTACCACTGCCACATCTGTCACATCACAAGCTTCAATTGAGCTTACCGTGGGACTAGGTCGATTTGAGATTAAGGTATTTAATTTATTTATTTAATTTGCAGTAACTAAAGATTTCTCGTAAAAGATAGATTCATTACTTGAATTTCACAATTCACATAAAAGTAATAACAGTAAACACAACGAAATAAACGCAACAAACATTGGAAATTCACTTCACTTCGAATAACTAATACCTACAATGGTAACTTTAAAATGGCGCGCGCATACCTAAGGAATTTTTAAACACGCGCAAATTTGTAAGGCAGCAATCCTATCGACAAACAGCCAAAATAAAAGATAGGTTCTAGTGGATGACATCATTCAATATTTTGTTCAACCAGGGTGCTTAAACAAGTTGCCAATCGCTAACGCTTAGTCGTCAATCGTAAACGAAAGGCAGCTAACTGTCTTTGTCGCACTAATAGGAAAGAGTGACAAAAAGGGAAAATTACGATACGCTACTAAGCGTTATGCCCTGGCCACGACATTGGTCTAAGGCGACGAGCGGCGAGCGAATCCATGAGTTGGAGCAGGATGCCGATATGGGTGCGAGAGGGAGCACCATAGGTTTTCCGCTAAGCCGGTCGCCTTAGACCGATGTCGTGGCCGCGGCATTAGCGATTGGCAACTTGGCTAAGCATCCAGTACTACTGTAGGTAGTAGGTATTTTAATTGTAGGTTGCCATGTTTTCTGCGATTAAACACGAAACTAAGCACTTTAAGCAGCCGTTCAGTAAACGAAACTTCAGGATTCAGTAGACGCTTAAAAATTTAACCGCAAATTTGTGACTTGAGTCGAACTGAGGTATGGTTTGTTATGCATAAGTTATGCGTTTCATAGACTATGAATACAGACAGGACAATATTTTTAGGACATATTGTCATGACATTTTGTTATCACTTAATCTTAGACAGGACATTATTTTAGGACTTATTGTCATGACATTTTGTTATCACTTAATCTTCGAGGAATCGAGGAAACCAAAATACAAATTTAAATACATTTATATTTTCACTTTTAGGGTCACAGTCAGGTTTGTAACAATTGTAACGACAATTAAGTACGATATTTCTAGGAACGGAAACTTGATCGGCGTTTTTATATTAAAATAACGCTTATACGAGGGCTGATCCTTATGCACCACCCCTGACCTCTTTGCTGTCACTTGATTATTAAAACCTTTTTGGTGTAAGTTCATAGGGCTGTAGAGGTTATTAAAAAATAAAAATAAATTGGAAATGTCAAACTGTCATTGAGCTATAGCATAGTGTAATTGTGGAGTCGTGGTTTTTTAATGAAAATGGAGCCTGTTGAGCAGAGGGCGGTAATAAAATATCTACAAAAAAAAGGTATGACACCAACTCAGATCCATCAAGATATTTTGGCAACTGTAGGGGAGTGTGCAGTATCCTATGACATAGTGAAACGATGGTGTCGCGAGTTTAAGTGCGGAAGATCAAGTTGTGAAAACCAACATGGCGGTGGACCACCTATAACTGTCACTACAGACGAAAACATTAAAAAAGTCCACGATATGGTGTTGCAAGACCGGCGAATGCGTATCAGGCAAATTGTTGAAGAGACTGGCTTGTCATATCATGTAGTGCAACAGATACTTACTAAAGAATTGGGTATGAATAAGATCAGTGCAAGGTGGGTGCCGCGAATGTTGACCATTGATCAAAAAAGACATAGAGTATTAATTTGCAAGCGTCTGTTGGATATGTACCGAGCAAATAAAGATAACTTTCTCCATAGATACGTAACCATGGACGAATCTTGGGTACACCACTACGATCCCGAAACTAAAATCCAAAGTAAACAGTGGAAGCACAGTGGTTCTCCGCCCCCACGTAAATTTAAAGTGGCATCGTCAGCAGGAAAGGTTATGCTGTCTGTATTCTGGGACGCTCAAGGAATAATCCTGACTGATTATTTGAAAAAGGGAGAGACAATTACAGGGGCCTATTATGCAAACTTAATTCTAAAATTGCGAGAGGCTATTAAAGAGAAACGCCGGGGCAAGTTAACAAGGGGCGTACTCTTCCACCAAGACAATGCTCCCAGCCATACGTCCTGTGTTGCCAAGGCTGCCATACACCAAGCAGGCTTCGAATTGGTCGAACACCCACCGTATTCGCCGGACTTGGCCCCCAGCGACTACAGGCTATTCCCAAAATTAAAGGAATTTTTACGTGGAAAAAAATTTTTGGATAATGAAGAAGTGATATCTGTTGTAGAGGGGTGGTTTTCAGGGGTCGGACATTTTTTTTTTTCAGGAGGCTATTGAAATGCTGGAGCATCGATGGGATAAGTGTATAAGTATTGATGGAGACTATGTAGAAAAATAAAATATTAATCTTGAATGTAGTTTTATTATAAGAGGGTTAGGGGTGGTGCATACGGATCAACCCTCGTAGTTTATAAAATAAAATACCAGATCCGAGTTTTTATTGAAATTTTGTGAATTGTTGTCGTTATAAACCTGACTGTAATTAAGGTTTTTCATTTCACGCTAATTAGGTGTCCCTAAAAATGAAAAAGTTCTTTAACAGCGTATCCCGTAAGAAGCAAATACTTAATTTTACATGAAACAATGTCGAAACATGTTTTTTAGTGCGATTCAATACAAAAATAATATTTTTTTGCTTCAATAAAGAGAAATATTCCAACCTCGCTTCATGTAACATTATTTGTTTTCAGCAAAAAACCTCTTACCAGCAGAGCTGTAATATAATTATATTTGTTTGCCAATAAATCTGCACAAAACAAGAAACATACCTTTTTCTACTATTATATTTATCCAGACTATACAAAATTGTAGTCACGTAAACTACGACAGTAATTTGAAGGCATTTTATTGCAAGTGCAGCCCTTTTTCAGTAAAAAGGGTCATAAAGGGAATTTTACACAAATTACATAATATATGAGCGCTCAGCCTACGTGACACCTTTCTAAGGTACGAAATAAGTCCCTAACATAAGTGACGATAAAATGGTATAGTAAGAATTGTCCATACATGTTGTGTTGCCTGTAACTCGTCTTATAAGATTAGAAAAAGTGTGTGATAATCATACTAGAAACACGATTTAAAATCACATCACATCATCAGCCTATCAGTCCACTGGACCTCCAATTATTCTGCGTATGGACACATTAAGGTGCATTCGGACCAAACGAGCATTCGCTATTCTATCCCCCACTCTACGAATTACTATCACGTTTTGTGTAACGATCGAATTCCGTAGAGTAGGGGGTTAGAATAGCGAATGCTCGTTTGGTCTGAATGCACACTTAGGAGAGTATAATACATACAAATAAACAGTCGAAATGAGAACCTCTTCTTTATTTCAATACCGGGAGAATATTGGTCTTGCTGAAATAGAAGATAAAATGTGTGTATAATTGGCCGTTACTTTTCTAATAAAGAAAAAATATATTATATAATAAAATCTTTCCCCCTTATTCATAAACGTCTGCTAACTTCACAAGCCACTAATTATTGTTTGTCCCTTTTGCTCTTATGGATACATTGTTAAGACCGAAAGGGGCAAACAATGAGGGTTTTCGATAATTTTTCTGCCACCAGGCGGCGCTTCGTACGCACCTAGTCTCGACAGCTGTCAGATTCATACTATTCATAGGCACCTGGGCCTAAAACAATTGAAATTCTATTTTATTTGGAAGAGAATTGATTTTATAATGGATTACGACTAATACACGGTCGTCGAACTGAAGACGGAGCTATAAAACAGGCGCGCAAAGTCACTGGTATTAAAAATAATTACGTTAACTTTGTTATTTTCATGGAAATTTACTTGGAACTATTTTTTTTATTTATTTTAGAAAACAATATTCCTAAAGTAATGGTTTTCAGAATAAATAAACCTATAAATATATAGAAAATTAAATGCGCGTATTTATTTTGACAATTCGTCAAAACCCCCCGCTCAGTGCTGCCATCTCACCTCCCCATAGCGGCAGAAAAAGTATCAAAAACCCTCATTATTAGCGGCTTGTGAAGTTAGCAGACGTTTATGAATAAGGGGTTTAAGTATAGTATATCAAGGATCAAAAATTACAGATTGCCTTAGGTAGCCTTAATCTATAACATTCTAAATTATAATAATTTGCATGTATGGTGGCAGCAGGCAGGGTGTCAATAAAATGAAATTAATACAAAAATATGCGCTGAAAAGTGATGAATGAAAAGATAAGACTAACTGACAAAGGTTAATTCCATCTGCAATAATATATTCTATGTCCCCCGGCTAGGGAAAATGTACACTTGATATCGTATCCATTGCAATTATCGGCGAAATAGGCAGGTACCAGTTAGGATACATTAGAAAACAATTTCGCTAAGCTCTAGTGCACCTAATTTTAAACCCTAAGTCGATGGCAAAAGTACTAGGGAAGCAGAGGACGAGAAAGGATATTGAAGAACGTTTTCGCCTGCGGCAAGTTGGTAAGGAATAGAGTTGTGAATATTTTAATTGTACGGCTGATGAGTTAAATGGACTATGGCCTGTATTTTGACGTTAGGTTTTTATGAGAGTTGTGGTGCGTTCTACATTTGTCAACGCTCAAAATGGATATAGGTATAGATAAATTACCAAAATCGAGTTTAAACTTTCGTGAGACATAAAAACTATAATAGTACATTTCGATACAAGTGCAAAAAAAATCGACGAGGGTTAAAGTTGGAGCCCAAGTGAAACGAGGGCGACAATCACCCGAGTTAAAAATATTAAGTTTTTACACGTGTATCGAACGACTTTTTTCATAACAAGTGCCTTAAAAAGAGAAATGTAGAGCAACATACGCGAGTTAAGCACTCGTTGACAGCTAATTTCAAAAGCAGATGACATAACTGCCATATCAACAATAACAAATGTTCGTATCTACATTGCTGCTAAGATAATCTTAAAAAAATCTATGGGTCATAATTAAGAGTAACTTTAAAAAAGTCCTTGTAATCCATGATTACACTAATGAATCCCATGCCTGGTTTAATTGATCGCCTGTATTAGATTTACACACTGTATAACTTTGCAGGTAGGTATTCTATTTGAATTTTCTCACCATTATTCTGTCACCTTTCGACTTATAGTAAACCTGTAGGCCTAGGCAAGATGCCATTCGGCAATCATTATTGTTTATTTTTTTATTTTGCTGTATATGCAATAAGCAAAAAATAACAAATTTATGACAATGACAGGTTCCTACGAGAAGTAATCTGACCATTTCCATACCTACATTATGATCACGTGATTTTTAGTGCGAATCTGTCATTTTAATATATTTATTACTCTTCGCGTATAAATTTTGATTAGCAAATGGCATTCTGTATATTATAAGTAATCCAGCAATCGGTAAATTACCTAAATAAAACATCTTAGCATATTCATTATTTTAATTTGCGGAATTTTTATTTCAATCATTATTCGAATTATAAAAATATTTAGCTTAATGGTTTACTCACGTAATTGAAGTCGATAATTACTCGACATGTTTCGATCCATTAAGAGGATCCTCATCACGGAGTACCCGCGTCCAAAGCCCAACATGTACTGCGCTCTGCTAGAACACAGTCCTAATTGACTAGTAAGTACAATAAAAAATAGCAAATCCACCATTTTGACAATTAGACCACCTAGTCTATTTAAGAAAACCCTTCACCCAATTAAGGGCACTAATTATAAATAAACTTGGAACCGCCATCGAGGCCAAGGAGTAATAAAAATAATTCTGATAACGAAGTAATTTATTTTTAAATAGTTCTGAGAGCCAGCGGCGCTAAAGACCATGAAAATTTTGCTATTAATATTCATATTTCTATTTAAAATTGCCAAATTAAGCCTAGGTAGATAAAATAAATAAATAAAAATCTTGGGACATCTTACACAAATCGACCTAGTCCTACGGTAAGCTCAATTAAGGCTTGTGACGTGGGTACCAAGCGACGATATATACCAATAGATAGATACATATACAGGGTGGAAAGGGACGACGTTCCTTCCCGCTACCGATCGAGTCTACCAACCATTACGATGAACTTTCAGTATGGAATCAACATGATAAAAAAAAGAAAAAAAGTAGAAGGCAGAAGGAAAAGTGGCAGGCCAAGATTAGCATACATGGACCAACTGAAAGAGAAAGTGGAAGTCGTGTCGTATCAGGATCTTAAAGAAGAGGCTTTGGACAGGGAATCATGGAAGCTGCTCCACCGACAAGAGCGCAGCTCTTAATCTTATGATGATGATGATGATGAACGTGAAACGGAGCCATTAATGAGTCCGTTCCGACCGTTGGAAGGCGGGCAAGGGTGCGGCTCCACTGACGCGGAGCGGAGCGGAGCGGAGCTGTGGGAGCTCGGCCAATGAGACCGCATCACAGTGTGCAGTGTTTCAAATTCGAATTTGAAGAATGTAATTGGTCAATTTGGCCGTGTGGTGACGGCAGTAAGAATACATTTGTCACCACCCAAACTCCTCCTGCGGGTGTCGTAAGAGTCGACTAAGGGATTGAAGTGTCACTGACCATTATTTGATAAAAGATTGATGATGGGCAGCAGCGTCATCATAGTGGACACATTACTGTGATCGCCAATCCGCTTGCGTGGCGATTATAGGCATTTACCTCCTATTGTGTTGTGTAATGTTGATTATTTTTGTATTCTTGTTGGTTAATAAATGCCTGAAACAATTTAAAGTGTATTTAATATATTTAAACCTCCTTCAGTCACGCCAAAGTAAATAAATCAGGTCCCATAAGAAGAAGCGGTCTCCATGACCGCACGCAGGTGGTTGTGTGATACAAACAGGACGTAGGTAGTCAAGGGTTAATAGGAGAGGCCTACGTCCACAGTGGACTATCATAGATGATGATGATGATGATGATGATGATGATGATGATGATGATGATGATGAATAATTTCTGTATCATCATCATCCATGAACATTTTACCACTCGACAAATGCCTCTCCTATCACTACTAGTAAATCATTATTTATTTAAGCTATGACGAGAGTTTAATTTCTCCAAAATTTTCTAGCATTTGCATTCCATTCGATTGAAGGAGTAATTTTAGTCCATTTTGCCACTTTAAAACTGCACTAATAGGGACACTTTACTTTAAAATTACGTCGACATCTCCGCGTTTTCAATTGGGTTATTTTGAAACCCCCAGATTAATTGTAACAATTATGCACAATTATTTCTGTCCGAATTGGCCTACCGTCTGGAGTTATTTAAGTTATTTCACACGAACGGTATTTATGAGTGACATTACGCTAAATTAATTTGTTTTTCATTGTCTTTTTGTTTTTCGACAAATCTTCTTAATTGAGTCGAATTAAGACGCGACCCGTTTTTAAATAAGGCGGTGTTCAATTAAAGTGCGATCTCACGAAAAAACATGTCTGTGTTTTTACCTAAAGTAGGTATCTACCTACTTATTTCTAAAGATCTCCTCTCTTTCTCTCTAAACAAAACTCTTAAGGTTTCTATAAACCTTCTCTAAATAATGAGTGCTACATATTTAGTTAGTAATATTCCGCCATCTCTTTTGTGTTTCCTTTATATACCTTTATATACAGGATTGTCAAAAAAGTTTTGGGGAGCAGAATAAGCACCTTATGGATTTTTTATAAATATGTTCAAATTTCAGAAGGAATCATTTAGTAGAACTTTGTAGATAGGTCCGTATATAAAAAAAAACCGTTCTGAAGAAACCTCCAAAAATATAACCTCACAGGCAACGGGAATGCCCATATTTTTGGCCAACTTGTGTATAATAAAAGTTCTATAATTACTGAACGAAATAACGTGAGACGAGACCCAAGGCCACAGCCTTAAAATTGCTCGCTGCCATTAAAACCTTGCTCTGAATTCTGCAGATTCATTACACTTCACATTTTAGACGTAAATATCTGTATCAACCAACATTTTAATTACGAGGCGATTTTCTCGATGTTGGTCGTGTCGGCGGTCGAAGCCCTACCGCTAACAACGAACCAAGCGTTGCCTATATCACACTTACGTACGAAGTCACAAGTGCGAGAGAGTGCACTTCGTTCGTGGTTCGCGGTAGGGCTTCTGTTCATTGCGCGGTCGAGACGCGGAACATGCGTTGGTTAGGTGAGATCGCACGCAATGTACTCGCCATGCCCGTGACAAAACTCTCTCATTTTGCCCATGACAAATTTTCCTTCAACAGCTTCACTAAATTTTCCTTCATTTCCGTCCCCAAATGACGGTGCAACGACCTTTCCACCATTTCAAATATCGACGAGATTTGTGTATTTATTTATCACAAATATTTATTTTATTCCTTGGTCGTGATTGTCTAACTATGTATTTAAAAATCTGTATGTATCCACCTAATATATCGTAGCCTAGTCAAATCACAAGCCTTAATTGGGCTTACCGTGTGAATAAGTGAATTTTTGTAAGATATCCCAAGATATTTATTTATTTTTTAAACTGGCACATTGCCTTGACTGACCATTACCAGTGCTTACTGTTTACATATTTTTTTTTACAGACTGAGTAAACGAGAAAGTAATTCTAACCTTTCGAATGAATGCATTTTTTAATCCTAAAATGCATACTTACAGGGAGATAGTTTATTCACCGGCCAAATTTTAAAAACATAATTCGACGATTCGAGAAAAACTGATGTTCCATACATTTCCGTCTACTTATATCTCTGGGCTTATATAGACTCTATACTATAGAGCATCATATTTTTTTCTCGGATCGGATATCAGTCCCATAGTAAAAGCTCATCAATATGACTTTAGAATAAACTCCCTAAAGTTTGGTCTGTGAATAAAAAATCTACTTGTCAACCTATGTCTTGGACATATGACTTCTTGGTTATGGTTGTTTATATGACTTCTACGTATCAAGATTAAGGTACTTTTTATCAAATATACCTACATATTATTATGCTCCTATTAAAATATTATCGAACCGACCCATTAACAGGGTCCTCGTCCGGAGCACCCTCGGCCAAAGCCCGACGCGTACTGTGAGCAATCATCGACTAAAATAAATACGTGGGTAACCCGGTTCGATAATATTTTAATATGTTTGAGTCTCACGTTAGTTATAATTCTAAAATTATTGTTGTTATATTTAATACCAACACAAACTAAAAATACTGCAGGAAGACGCCAATGTCTTAGATACATTTTACTCCTCAATTTAAATAAATAAATATCTTGAGACATCTTACACAAATCGACCTAGTTCCACGGTAAGTTCAATTAAGGCTTGTGATGTGGGTACCAGGCGACGATATATATAATAGATAGATACTTAAATACATAGACAGCCATGACCAAGGAACAAACATTTGTGATAAATAAATACACAAAGAATGCCCTCGCCGGGATTCGAACAAGGAACCTCCAGCTTCGTAAGCAGGGTCACTACCAACTAGGCTACGGAGGCTGACCAATCTATTCAATCAATTTCCCTAACTAGATTAGACATCCATAGGTACGACTAATCCATTTAACCACTTAAAATGCATCGAACCTTCCAGACGTATCGCAAATATCGATACATTTGAATTTGAAAGCTCAAGGCAAGTTTTTATGCATCTAACTGAGCTTACTGTGGCCGGTTGAGACGTGATCGGACTTGTTGGTCGGTTGGCAAAGATAAAAGTATCAGATAGGGCAACTTTTGTGCCTACACTGACGTCACATCATTTATTTATTAAAATAAAAGTTTACATGACATTACAGCAGAATACCAATGCGCCATAAAACTAAAAATTATACAATTGAAAAATAAGAATACAACATAGGATATAATTTTAAAAAACTCATTAATTAGATTTAGGTAACACAACTGCGTGGCTCCGTTGCGTCTGAGCCGGCGTAGGGTTCGGCAGGTTACCCCGGAACCGCCGAAACATGACGCCCTTCGGCCAGAAGTCCGGACTCACGATAGTGTCCTGAAGCAGCCGCGGCACGCCCACCACAAACGAGCTGAAGTGCATGAAGTGGCGCGACTGCAGCTGCTGCACCCTCAGCGAGAGGCCAGTCTTCCGGTGGACGTACTCAGCCTATTATCAGCCTTATCTTTGTTCACTGCTGTAGCCGTAACATGAGTTGGAAAGTAAAGGATACGTTAGGTTTTACTCGATACGTAATGCATTCTATCGTGTTCGCGCGGACATATTGGAGCGTGCGCGAGCACGTTCGCTATTCTGTCCCCCGAAGCGAATGCTCGTTTGGTCTGAATGCACCTTTATAATCTCGCCAAACTACAACGTTTGATGGCGAGATGGAAAGCGGTCTTTAGGTACATTATGTTCTTTCAGTCAAGCGTGCAGTTATAGAAGATGTAAAATGCCTACAAAAATCATGTTTGAAGTATAAATACTTTCCCACAATGTCGTAACAGATGTGCTTACCATAGAAAAAATCAACTGCGAAAGACTCTGTTTGTCACGGGATACGAACCCGCTTCCTCTGGATTGCCGGTCCAAATAAATAAAATATTTTGTGTATCGTAAATCTGAGGCTCCAGAATCAGAATCGTCACCAAGTATTTGCAGTATTAAACTGCACAATATCCCTTTCCAATATCCCTTTGTCTCTTTTACAATAATATATCTTTACATCATACATTTCTCAAAATTCATTACATTTATATAATTATTCTGACTATTAGAGACTTCATCTCTAGTTAATGTACTTTATCTGTATTTATATTAAATCAAATTTATTTTTCGTTTTTAATTAATGCATGTTAGCTGTAAGATGTTACAAAACTATTATTTGAAAAAAAAATTCTCGCTGAGTTTCTTGCCGGGTTCTTCTCAGGCAGTGGTATAGGGTTAGAACCGGAAGTAGCGTTTTTTTTCTCTCATTCGCTATTTAGTTTAACGATTCAAAAGCGCTCGCTGCTGGGCCTAATTGAATAAAGAATATTTTGACTTTGACTTTGCACAGCTCTGAAACGATATAAAACATTATGTGCTACAAAATTTAATGTACAAAGTGTGGAATAAGATTTCTTCGTAACATGAGGAAATTACGGCTGTGTTATATCCGGGACAAGACTGAAATTGCGAGTGCTGATGAATCAATAATTAAATTAGGTTTTCCATTTTGCCAGATCTTTCTAATAGGTAATTATCTCTTACAAATATTATCTGAATTTGGTAGCTGATCACTAATAGTCGGGCTGTATGCTGGTTTGCCATCGCCAAGGCATATAAACCTACATTTGTAATATTTATTTACATCTAGTATAGTATTTTACAACCAACTTCAAAACAGGAGAAGGTTCTCCAGTCGTCCATATGTTTTTTCAAATTCAAATTCAAAAATATTTTATTTCGACCAACAAGGATCATATTAAAGTTAGTAACAATTTCTTAGCCTAAAGTTAGCAAATGTAAACTACTAATAACTTAAAATACTGACAACAGCACTTAGTAAGGCTTGGCTTTTTTATTTCCCTTTAAGTTCAAGGTGGTTTGACCAACAAAAATTGGAGATTTTGTACCTTTGTAATGATTTTCTAATCAAAATGTCACATTCTTTAACGTCAGTGACTACGCTATTTTACATAAAAACATTGTAAGAAGCGCGCACAGTTAAAAAAAAATACGTAGCACAGTTAGAGATCTCAAAAGTTCCAAAGCTGTATGTCAATTTTGGAACTACATTTTTCTCCTATTATCATCGAAAAAGCTCACGATTCTTAGTAGAAAATATAAAAAATACCACGTTACAAACAAAAGTGAGGGAGGGGACAACTTTGGAAAAAATGGCCCCAATGACACTTCAATCCCTAGCCGACTCTAACGATAAGCACGGAAAGAGTTCTGAGGCTCTACCGCGAACCACGAACGAAGTGACTCTCTCTTGCACTTGTGAATTCGTACGTAAGTGTGACAGGGAGGCAACATTTCGTTCATGGTTCATGATAGGGTCTCTGCAGTGTTATTCACTAAGGAAACCGCCTTGCTAACAGCGCCGTGTCAGCGCAGCGGCAGCGTCGAGCCTAAAAATGGTATTCACTAGTGCACTTTAAATGACACTAGCGCTCGGCGACGAATGCGGCGTGAGCTGGAACTACAGGGTTGGGCTGATTAACTGTCCTATTGAAAACCATTAGTTTATCTATTGAAATATAACTGCTTTTCATACCCTGTATGTCTTTTTATATCATCGATTTAATCAGCTTCATGGACTCCGAAACTCATTTTCATAACATTTAGTTGTATATATTTTTAAGAACAAAAAAAAGCGGTGTTGATGGATAATGGTGCAGCGAGCATTAAAAATCGGGCGAGATTATCAACTGACCATATAATCACCAAATTAAAAAATTAAAAAACCGACTTCAACCGATTTCTCAAAGATCCCCGATTTGTTTCCATCATTGGTTTCCTAAAATCCTACTTTCTGAATGCAAATTCTTGTAAATGAATGAAAATTACCAAAAGCGCCATACATGTACCTATAACATTTGAAGAGATCCCTCGATTTCTCCAGGATCCCATCATCAGACCCCAACTTGGTGCCAATGGGACCATCTCGGGGTAATACACGTTCGATCACAAAAATAAATTTTAAAATCGGTCCACTATTCTCGGAGATATCAGGTAACATACATACAACAAAAAAAAAAAAATTCAGTCGAATTGAGAACCTCCTCCTTTTTTTGAAGTCGGTTAAAAAGTAAATATCAACGTATGTTTTAATACTGCACACCATCAATCGTTTCAAGGAGTCCTCTGTTTCCAAAATCGAGCCGAAATAGGGTAAGCTTTAAATGATTTGAGTTAGCAAAGTACCAATAAGCACCCATAGGCAATTTTTACGAAACTGTGCCTCTTATTATATAATCTTCGATAAAATTATTAAATTGAAGAGGGGTTAATATTTTGCGCACTGCAAAATAATCACAAAATGTGAGGCCCTTATAAAACAGACAATTTATATATGTACCCTCTCTCTTTAAAAAATAGAAGACTTAAATACAAAAAGTCGAATAGGCGGCATGAAGGTCATTTTTCAAAGAAAATGCATTTTCATTGCAAGAGTTTGGTAAATGCTAGGTTGATTATGGGTATAATGTTTTATTAAGAACTAGAAAGGAAGGTATTTTAGTTATAAATGTATTCCAAAAAGTTAATCAATCAGGGTACAATATGATAAGAAGAAATACCAAGTTATAGCCAAAATTATGAGGCTGATATTTACCTAGCAAAATACGTTAAATCTTTAGATAACTGAAATGCTATAAACATTTCCATATACACATTAATGCAGAGTTTTATTGAGACGGGTTAAGGCTAAGATTCAAGTTTATACTAGGGTTAGATAACCTAATATGACATCACATGGTAGATAAGGTAGTGCGTGCCGGATGAAATTCCTTATATGACATAATGCTTAAAATAATACATGTTAAAGGGGAGATTATCAAACTTATCAATTGCTGCGGAAAAATATAGAATGTTTCTGATATAAGTAACACCAAGATTTGTAACATTGTTTTGGTTTTAAACTTTTATACCACTTTTTAACTAGGACACTTAATCCACCCAACCCTGTACACTGCGTTGAGAGTTGCCGCCTACAGTTCGACGACGAGCTGTTTTTCGCAGCGCTGCGCTCGACGTCGAAGTGAAGGCTGTCTCGTCGTCGAGCTCGTTGCCGAACGCAGCGTTGAATGTGTGAATAAGGAAATAGCATAGCTGGACACATGTACCTAGAATATAATGTCGCCTCTGCATTAAACTTCTTCTCTGTTCAGACCCATATCGACTACAAATTGCGCCCACTCGGAAGACCGGACGAAAATAATATTGTTTCTTTCGCAAATATTTACCCTTTCCTTGTGTCGCTTTGCAGCCCTGGCGCAAAATTAGTTTCGGTCGCGATTGCTCCGCCAATTTTATCGTCCGCCCTATTGGCTAGTTAACTACTTAGCTTAGGTTAGTATTCCACGCGCGAGCTGCAAATGCTACGAGGTTTTTACTTTTAGGGACTCCCAAATAGCGTGAATTTTAAAAGAATACTTTAATTTTATTGAGATTTGTAAAGTTAATGTTGCACAAATTAATCAATAAAAAAAAATCTTACGACATTTTAAGGTGGATTTACACCAAAAGAGCGAATGCTCATTCTATCTGTACTATACGGAATTCGTTCGCTACACAAAACGTAATTCGTCGAAATTCGTTGATTTCGTAAAGTGGAGGATAGAATGAACATTCGCGCGTTTAAGGCTTGTGAACTACTAAGCGACGATATATACAATAGCTGGACAGCTTAATTGTAATTTTAATATTATAATTTTGTTTTAAGTATTATTTTATAATTAAGGTGTGGTACCTACCCTACTTTTATATGAGTCCTTGACTTGAAATAAAGAAATATTATTATTATTATTATTTGTATCTCTCTTTGATCACGGGCCTATAAATCCCGGTCTTTTGATAGGCTTGCGTGGGGATACAGATCCAACACGTAGAGGCCCTTTGGAGAAATTTGCTGTGTTTTACACCTGCTGCAACCCATTCACGGGCACAAAAATAGATATCCGTGAACCGGTCCCAGCAGGCATATAGAGGCTATTGGAGATTATATGGAAAAGACTTAGTGGGTTATGGTGATGAAGGTTGGATGGATAAGAGATGGAACTATAGAAAAGAGGTCCGGACACCTGCCATAACAATGATTTCTCTTTGCTATCGAGGCAGGCGGTGACTTGCCGCCGACTAAATGGACCCCCGTAAATGCTGTCACAAGAGACAGCCAGGGGCAACACCGGTGTAGGCGGCTCAGGAGTGTAGAGAGGTGTACACCGCTTTCTGCGCAGTGGCTTGACGGCCGCTGCACCAACTCGCGACTTACGCAAATTTACACTTCCACCCCTGGAGCATATAGCTCTGACGACTCCTCTCTGGACGGCCAGTTAAGGCAAGCCAGAGCTGAGAGTCCTACGGGTCCCCTTGGGGCTCCACTCCGACCGACGAAGACACGCCGGAGGCGGGGACCCTGACCAACTCTCGGGAGCACTCGGGACCGTGGGGTCGTTACTCCCCAACAGCTCGCCACAAGCTGCCCTGCGGCCTTATTATTATTATTATTATTAATAGATAGATACTAACCCCCTTATTCATAAACGTCTGCTAATTTAACAAGTCGCTAATAATGTTTTGTCGCTTTCGGTCTTACCAATGTGTCCATAAGAGCAAAAGGGACAAACAATTATTAGCGACTTGTTAAGTTAGCAGGCGTTTATGAATAAGAAATACATACACAGCCACAATCAAGGAACAAATATTTGTGATTTATAAATAAATACACAAGTAAAGCTCTCCCCGGAATTCGAACCCGGAACATCCAGCTTCGTAGGCCACTACCGACTAAGCTACGGAGGCTGCTTAATGTATCCATACGCTTAGATAATAGGAGAGGCCTCTATGTCCACCCGTGGGCTAAGATAGTTATGAGAAACGTGTAATTTTTCCTGTATAATATCTATGGAGTTGGTCCCTTGGAGCTATCAAAAAAAATTACTTATGTGACCCTTAGATGTCTAAGTCTATGCGTAAAAAAAATTGCCACATAATTAAAGTTGTACAAAAACATTCAATTCAGGTTAATCTTCTACTATGTACAACTACAGTTCGTGAAATATAAATTCGTAACTTTCTACCTACATTATAGTAAAAATAAACATTCAATTTATATTTCTCGAACTATACGTACGTGTTTGATTGCAAACTGTAGACGTTATAGTACATTACGACACAAGTGCGAAAAACATGAAATTCGAAACAAGTGGCGATGTTTTAAATAAAACACGACCGATAGGGATTATTTTAAATCGACACGAATTACGAATTTCGTTTTTGCACGTGTCTCGTACGACGTTTTTTAGCTACGTAAGAACGTCTACAAAGATGAAATCGTTATCTAAGGCACTGATTATTTAATAGGCATTGACAATGACTCTCAAGATTATGATGATGATGAAGGCATTGTTATTTAAATCAAAACAATGATTAAAACGAAAAATCGTGCTAAAGGGTAATAAATTGAGTTCTGTTTCTCACATAAATTATTATTCTTTCATACCCGTAAAAGGAATTGCGACAAAAAATGTGTTGTTATTTTCCTATTCCTTTGATCAAAACTGTCAACTTTTATAGTATTTATATTCAAAACTTTACTATTTACATAGTCACACAGATTTGTAACTAATCTACTTAACATAACCTATATCTAAGATTGGCCCTTGTAGCATTGTACTGAGGATGCTGGCGGCATTTCCTCGCTGTATCCATGTAGGTTCTTATATTTATTACGTTTTAAAAATTTGGCATTTTCAGCCGCAGCGGCTGCCTTGAACGTGGTTCGTTGAAGATGGGACGGTGCCAGGGTGTCTACGCAAGTAGCATCCCACACCAACATCCGTCCCAAGCTCCAAGGAACCAAAGACACACCATCAAGTCTTTTACCATCAACTCTGATAATACCAGTTCGCTCGAGAGTCAGTCATTTATATTGAGAAGCGTACTGGGTGTATACCAACATCATCATCATCACCATAAACTTAATTCTCTTGTCGGTGGAGTAACTTCCAGCCCTCTCTATCTTGTGCTAGCACTTTGACACTTTGATACGACACCAGCCCCGCTCTTTCCATCATTTGGTCCATGTAGCTTCGTCTTGGTCTGCCTCTTCCTCTTCTACCTTGTATCTTGCCCTCAAGGATGGTTTTGAAGAAATGGTCGTGTCGAAACAAATGTCCAATACAAAAAAATAAACAAATATGGCTGACTTTGACATGGCATTTGACGACTTCTTTAAGACTAACCCCCCTATTTCTTAAACGTCTCTTAACTTGACAAGTATCGTTTATCCCTTTCAGTCTTATCAATATGTCTACAAGACAAAAAGGAACCACCAATACTTAGCGGTTTGCTAAGTTACGATTAGGAGACGGTTATGAATAAGGGGGTAAGTATTTTAAGTATAAACATTTTTAAACATGGACATTTTTAAACAAATCGATCTATTAATTATTTATTAATGTATGTATAATATACAGGGTGGAAAGGGACGACGTTCCTTCCCGCTACCGACCGAGTCTACCAACCATTACGATGAACTTTCAGTATGGGACCAACATCGAAATATTAAAAAAAAATGTAACCCCTCATACAAAGTGAGTGATTAGTTAGAGTTCAATAGTATGGAAAAGTCAATTTTCCATGTACGCTTTCGATGTTGGTCCCATACTGAAAGTTCATCGTAATCGTTGGTAGACTCGGTCGGTAGCGGGAAGGAACTTCGTCCCTTTCCACCCTGTATGAATTCATGTAAATATTATGTATGTGTAGTGTTAGTATCTTATTTGTTTTTGAGAATATGCTTTTTTTTCATTACGCTCATTTTATTAATTTTTTTGTTAATGGCGCCTACAATCTTTCTCCTTTGCCTCAAGGTTGACTGGTAGAGAATGCCGTAATGCCTTTTGTACTATACGTTTTTCTTTTGTGCAATAAAGATTAAATAAAATCTAGTATGTAAATAAAACCATATTTTTTACGGACAACATTTCTGTGTTCAACTATTGTTTCGATTGTTTTACTAATTTTAACTATTGTCCACTGCTGTATTGGTCAGTAAAGTTACCTACTGGGTTAGCTTAGTTTCGTATGCGTAGCGCAATGCAAAGTTACTGACGGAACAATTCAGGATGTGGCTTGATTGCAATACGATTAACTGACCATATATTTAAATAAGGCCTGCTGCCGCGAACGCCGAAGTTCGAAATTTTTGGGATTTTTCTGTCCCTCTAATCACTAATGGCGCCTCAGTCCGATCCGCTTTAGGTGAATAATTATAATGTATTTGCCGAATCTGGACTAGGATAGGCTGAATTATGATAATGTACTTATGTGTGATGCGTATAACAAATATCCGTAATATCCCATAAATTAAAATACAAGGGGTTTGAACCCGGGAACTCTACCTTCAAAGGGTCACTTCCAACTAAGGCTAAGGAAGCCATTTGACCTATACGGACTTATACAGTTACAGACTCCAATTGAAAGGACTAGAAAGGTCAACAAATTCGATCTATTTCCATATGAACTCTGCCCAACCTAAGGTCGCATATTCCATTTGCCTATTTAGTAGAGGAGACCCAAATTTCGAAAACAAAATTTAGTTTTTCATTAATTTGATGGACTTTATACTGCCGTGCTAACTAAAAAGGACACATCTCCCATTATAAGTACTACAAGAGATGCGTCTTTTTAGGGTTTCGTAGCCAAAATGGCAAAAACGGAACCCTTATAGATTCGTCATGTCCGTCTGTCCGTCTGTCCGTCTGTCACAGCCGATTTACTCGGAAACTATAAATGCTACAGTAACGAAATGTGGTAAGAATATGTTTTGTATGAACCGCTACAGGATAATGATACCAAATTGTAAAAAAAACCATTGGGGTGGGGGCCCTCCATACATGTAACTGAGGGATAGAAAAAAATTTTTAGTTGCATATAAGCGTGTGGGGTATTAATAGAAAGGTCTTTGAAAATGATATGAAGGTTTATACATTTCATTTTTATTTAAGCAAATCGTTTTCGAGATATCAGCTCTCAAAGTCTCAAAATGTGTCCTCCCCTCTATTTTTTAAACTAAGCGATATAAAATTCTAAAAAAATATATGTTATGCACATTAATAAACTCTATCAACAATTTTTAGTTTGATTAAATTATCTCCTATAGTTTTTGAGGTAGGTTGATTTAACTGTATTTTTTAAATAATAAATTGATAATGGTACGGAACCCTTCGCGCGCGAGTCCGACTCACACTTGGCCGGTTTTTTTACTTAGCGCGGCAGTATACTCGTAGTTCAGTCGGTAGTGACCCTGCCTATGAAGCTGAAGATTCCGGGTTCGAAGTTCGGCGAGGGCATTTATTAGTGTGTTTTAATATTATAAATATAATTTCTCATGCTCAAAAAAGTGTACTTTCGGTTTTAACTACACCCTGACCCGAAAAGAACCTGTAAGAAACTCAGAGAGACTTAAATGTTCAAAACAGTATAATTTAACAATACATCTTATGAACGTAATACGCTGGATGCGGGTGGCGCAGGACCGGTCATTGTGGCAATCTTTGGGGGAGGCCTATGTTCAGCAGTAGAAGCTATTACGAGATCATTATTAAAGAAGTACCTAATCGTGGTTCTGACTCTTTCCCTCTAAAGAAGGCGTTATTGGTATAACAGAGACATAGTCATACATACATTACATCATCAGTGCTGAGCTAGCATTGGGAGATTGGGATCATGAAAAAAAAGGCACGTTTGATGTCGAGTTGCGGAAAAAATGGCCACAATACAATAACAACATACATCATCAGCCTATCTCAGTCCACTGCTGGACGTAGACCTCTCCTATTAGCTCCGAATAGACGCATTAGGAGGTAAATGCCCATAATCGCCACGCTGGGTAAGCGGATTGGCGATCGCAGTAATGTATCCACTATGATGACGCTGCTGCCCATCATAAATCAAATCAAACAATGGTCAGTGACACTTCAATCCCTTAGTCGACTCTTACGACTCTCGCGGGAAGAGTTGGGGGTGAATATCTGAGCGTATCAACCGCCTAATTCTGGTGGCATAATTTTTGCCGAAGTACATTTAGTCGGTACAATTTGAAGGACGCACGGTACCTTATACCTACAAATGACGAAGAATATACAAATAACATTGAGACCTTCAGAAACTTCGGCAAAAATAATGCCACCAAAATTAGGCGGTTGAAACGCTCAGATATTCACTCTGGGATGGTGACAATTGTATTCTTACTGCCGTCAATACATAGCCAAACAGGGACTGCCCGAAATTCGCGGACCAGCCTATTTGACTCAAAATAGCGAAGCTACTGGAACCGTGAGGTCAGAAGGGTCAATAGCGGTCAGACGCCAAATCGCTTATCAAAATTGGCTAACCGATTTAATTATAAGTTTGTATGCACTATCCCATTTCAGCTTAAGAACCTAAGTATACATCGAGTTAATCGAATAGGGGCGATAAAGAATAGTATACCAAGGATTTGGTTAACCGATTTAATCATAAGTTTGTATACACTGTCCTATTTCAGTTTAAGAACATAAAAATACAGTGTGTTAATCAAATGGGGGCGTAAAAGAAAAGTATGTAAAGGATTAATTAGTGTAAACAAATTTTTTACGTTGTACTTTATTGATTCAACTTATTTTTATCAGCCTCCGTAGCCTACTCATATTTTTTATTTTTTTCTGTATTAAAAAACTTTACTTGCAGTCAGCTTTGTAACGACAGTTACCTAAGTCCAATATCTTTAGATATTTAAACTCGATCAGCGTTTTTATGTTATAATATGGCTTGTAGTTTGTAAAATGAACACCAAAACCGAGTTATTAACGAAATTTAGTGCTTAATTTTATTGTCGTTACAAAGCTGACTGAAATTAAGGTTTTTATAACTTCACGCTAATTGCATGACCCAAAAAGTGAAAATGCCGTCATATGCGTACTCATTTTTTATTAGTGAAGTATATACCTACGTACCTAGCGATAAAAGTACCTACCTAACTAAAACTTTCTGATACTAAAAGTCAGGGTTTCTTCGCAAGTGTGTTGAAAAACGTCGTATGAAATTCGTATGCCTTGGTCATTATCATTAATTAATGTACTATTATCGAATCATTTAATTAATAAACAAGTCAAGCTATTGCTAAGTCATCCTGTATACTTGTTACATATTAGATATAGATTATTATAGATTGTTATCAAATTTTAGTTTCAATGTTTGTCCGTGCTTAGTTTATTTTGTCGAGGATTAGAGTTTCAGTCTAGAACTTTCATGTTGTGGGGTATTTTCTGGAAAGTTTGTTATTATTTGGTTGCTAAACTAGTGCCTAATATAATTATGGTTATCAGAAAGCTTGATATTATATCCACAAAATGGTAATAAGCTGAAAACATCATACATCGAAGCACAAAGTACCCAAATATAGAGGGTCTGTTTCATAGAAGGCTCAAATAGTTCGGAATATGTTACAATAGATGTCACTAGGAGCACGATTGACTAGTAATAGATTTAGTTTTATTTGAAATCCAGATATTTACTACCTGTTAGTGCACAGTTTTAATTAATTTAGCATCATACATCGAAAATAGTTAAAACCACCCTTTCTAGAAGAGTAAATTAGTAAATAAAAAAATTAACTATTTTTGGAATAAATTGATTTCAGCGCCATCTATTATTGCACGTACATATTTTTATGCGTTTTTCTCGATACGCGACAAACAGTACATTGCTCGAGTCTTGACAGAAATAATCTATAGATGTCGCTAAACAAAATCTTGTTTATATTGATTTTAAATGTTTAAGGAGGTCTAAAAAACCAAAAAACTAATAAATACAATTTAAAAAAAAGTAAAAAGTCCCTACATCACTAATAATAACAAAAAAATACATACATTACAAGTCATATGCTAGGATTTGAACCCGTAACATAACAACTGATAACAATAAATAGCTGATTAGGGTATATCCGAATTATATAACAAATACATTGCGGCGCGGCGTTGCCGTCGTCAGCATTCTCTTTGCTTTACCGTAATCTGACGAGCTGGCAACAAACGAAACGAGAGGCATAGAAAATTGAAGGTAATCTGAGCATTGCATTCTGTTTCTATTCTACGCTTCAATACCAAACTCACATAGCGAAATAATAATTAAACTCTTACTAATGGCACTCTATCATTGGCAATAAATAAATAGCTCTCTACTCTGTCCAACATCCAACAAACTCTGTAAGAAAAAAAAGGCTAATACTAATTTTCTCTTATTGTGTCTACATTTTTTGAATTTGCCATTGTGTCCATTCTAAGATCCAAGATGGCGGGAACTTTTTTTGCAATTTTCATCATTATACTCGTTTCCGACTAATTCGCATGTACGTGGAATACGATTTCCGGGTCCATTCTAAAATCCAAGATGGCGGGAACTTTTTTTTTCCAATTTTCATCATTATACTCGTTTCCGACTAATTCGCATACGTGGAATACGATTTCCGGGTCCATTCTAAAATCCAAGATGGCGGGAACTTTTTTTTTTTGCAATTTTCATCATTATACTCGTTTCCGACTAGTTCGCATACGTTGAATACGATTTCCGGGTCCATTCTAAAATCCAAGATGGCGGGAACTTTTTTTTTCCAATTTTGATCATTATACTCGTTTCCGACTAATTCGCATACGTGGAATACGATTTCCGAGTCCATTCTAAAATCCAAGATGGCGGGAACTTTTTTTTGCAATTTTCATCATTGTACTCGTTTCTGACTAATTTACATACGTGGAATATCATTTTTGGGTCCATTTTAAGATCCAAGATGGCGGGAACTTTTTTTTTTGAAATTTTCATCATTATACTCGTTTCTGACTAATTCGCATACGTGGAATATCATTTTTGGGTCCATTCTAAGATCCAAGATGGCGGGAACTTTTTTGCAATTTTCATCATTGTACTCGTTTCTGACTAATTCGCATACGTGCAATACGATTTCCGGGTCCATTCTAAGATTCAAGATGGCGGGAACTTTTTATATTGCAATTTTCATCATTATACTCGTTTCCGACTAATTCGCATACGTGGAATACGATTTCCGGGTCCATTCTAAAATCCAAGATGGCGGGAACTTTTTTTGCAATTTTCATCATTGTACTCATTTCTGACTAATTCGCATACGTGGAATATCATTTTTGGGTCCATTCTAAAATCCAAGATGGCGGGAACTTTTTTTTTGCAATTTTCGTCATTGTACTCGTTTCTGACTAATTCGCATACGTGTAATACGATTTCCGGGTCCATTCTAAGATCCAAGATGGCGGGAACATTTTTTTGCAATTTTCATCATTATACTCGTTTCCGACTAATTCGCATACGTGGAATACGATTTCCGGGTCCATTCTAAAATCCAAAATGGCGGGAACTTTTTTTTTTTGCAATTTTCATCATTATACACGTTTCAGACTAATTCGCATATGTGGAATACGATTACCGAGTCCATTCTGAAATCCAAGATGGCGGGACCTTTTTTTTGCAATTTTCATCATTATACTCGTTTCTGATTAATTTGCATACGTGGAATATCTTTTTTAAGTTCCATTCTAAGATCCAAGATGGCGGGAACTTTTTTTAAAATTTTCATCTTTATACTCGTTTCTGACTAATTCGCATGCGTGGAATACGATTTTCGGGTCCATTCTAAGATTCAAGATGGCGGGAATTTTTTATTTTGCAATTTTCATCATTATACTCGTTTCCGACTAATTCGCATACGTGGAATACGATTTCCGGGTCCATTCTAAAATCCAAGATGGCGGGAACTTTTTTTTTGCAATTTTCATCATTATACTCGTTTCAGACTAATTCGCATACGGGGAATATCTTTTTTAGTTCCATTCTAAGACCCAAGATGGCGGGAACTTTTTTTTGCAATTTTCATCATTATACTCGTTTCCGACGAATTCGCATACGTGGAATACGATTCCCGAGTCCATTCTAAAATCCATGAGCGAGAGAGCGCTAGAGCAAGTCAGACGTGTGTTAGTGGTGTCCGTACGACTTAATTCATAAAGTGACAAAAAACTATAATTTTATCCGTGCTAATAGTATACATATGTTTGTTAAGGACTAAGTGGTGTATAAGTGCAAAATTTACGCGTTACTAAAGCAAAAGTGCGCTATAATCAGTAAAATCATATTCGGAAGTGAACGTTAACTAGTTTAAATTCAATGCATACGATGACATTCGTTAGTGCTTGCAATCAAGTTCGGGTGCATTCGGATATCTTCGGAGGGACGTCATATCGTAATTGTCACTAGACTCTTAACGCACTGGGACTTTAGGCGGTGAAAAGTTTCGTTCGCTACGCCAGTGGCGCGGTGGCGCGGCGGTCTACAGTAGTGACTACAAATGAACGTTGAGTTACGTCTCGGGTTCGAACCTCAGTGAAGGAAGTTTTTTTTTTTATTTTTTTTTTTTATTAATTTTTTTTTATTAGTTTGAAAACTTTGAACTTCTATTTATTTATACTTGGATTTTGAGTTTTATTTTCGGAGCGTAATAAACAAGCGATTAAAATGAACTCGAAGAATTGTACAATAAGCTGCAATACGTGTAAACAAGAAATAACCACCAGAGAATATCTCAAGTGTGCTGCTTGTTTGTTTTATTTTGACCTGGAATGTGCGAAAGTGTCAGAAAAGTTGTTTAGAATTATGACTAGGAAACATCTTTGGAATTGCCCAGCATGTTTACATAAAGTTCGAAGTAATTCCGGAGAGGAGAATGTGACACACAGGAAAAAGCCAAAATTAAATACAATTCCTTTATCGAAGACACCTGAGATTTCAAAAAAGTTCGATGAATTAAAGGGGCAATTGTCATCCTCATCCCAAAGCCCATTAACTAAATCGAAGTCTACCGAATTATTATACATGGATAAGAACGATACATTGTGTGAAAGTCAAACCGACATATCCAGGAGCACTGAAAGTTTAAACGATACCAATAATGATTCGCAATCAGAGTTGGTGCAAAAGATGAAAAATAAAAATGATGAGCTTTCGATGAAATTACTGTCAACACAATCAGAATTGGATGTGCAAATTTTGGAAAACATTGAGCTACGTAGATCCTCCGAAAAATTACAACAAGAAATTTTACTACTTAAAAAAATTTATACAACACCAACACCTCCGAATACGAGAATGAATTCTGGTAGAAAGAAAAAACGAGATATTTCGTCGAAGGAATCATATAGCCCCTCACAGTCTCCACTTCAATGCCAAAACACAGTTTCGGTATCACAAGAGAACACGCCAAGGCAATCACCAACTCAGATTCGTGACTTAGAAGTCTCCATAAACAATCTACAAGTTGAGCTTCATCAATCATTGGATGAGATTGTACGATTAAATGAATATATTTGTGATCTAGAAAAACAAATCAAAGACCTACGACTCCCGCAGAGGAAGTGCGAGATATCGGTTCTGTCAATGTCATATATCACGACACTTCTCATAATTTATCTCATAACAGTGAGGATGAAGATATGAAATTAAGTAGTAGTAGTAGACGGAACATATATATATTTGGGAGTCAACAGTGTAAGGGACTAGCTTCACAGCTATGCTATTCCAGATACTCTAGCAAATATGAAAAATATAATGTGTCTGCTGTGTGTAAGCCCATGGCTTCAGCCAAGGAAATTTTAGAAGAGTGCTACAAAATTCAAGTGAAGACTGACGATTATGTCATACTATGTGTAGGTGAAAATGATTGTAACTGTTTTGATTTGGAATTTGAACTATATTCAGCACTTAAAAAGATAAACTTGTGTAATGTAATTATTATTCCTGTAATAGACAATAGGCACTTGAATCCAAAAATGATAAATAACAAACTTAAATTTGCTTGTCAAAATTTGAAGAACTGTGCTTTTATCGATGGACCAATGATTTGTCAGGTGCCTACTGTATACTTGAAACACCTTTGTAAGCGTATTAATTTTGTTATAGACTCTTACGATTATGATAAAAAAATACTTAAAAAGATGTTGCATCAAAGGTGATAATCGTACATGTAAATCTGACCATGTTATAACTACAAGTAAGAAAGGTACTATTCCTTACTATTTCCCAACCATACCTAAAGTAGTAGATGTGTCTAACAAGGGATTTTTTCGTATCTGATCCCAATATAGATGAAGTTGGCATTTTACACCAAAATATACAAGGTCTTCAAAACAAATTAAGTTTATTAGAGATATGCATTAATGAATTTGTAGAAGAAAGAGTCGGTTTGGATGTTTTATGTCTCTCTGAAACTTTTATAAAACGCGGCAGTGAAAAAAATGTATCTCTTAAAGGTTTTAAATTAGCCGCTTCCTTTTGTAGAGCCAACAAAAAGAGAGGTGGTGTGTGTATTTTAGTACGGTCACATCTTGATTATAAACCTATGCAAATCTGTAATGAGCTTTCTAAGGAAAAGACATTTGAATGTTGCGGTATAGAGATACCAAGTATGAGTTGTATAATTATATGTTTATATCGTATTCCAGTTAACACAAATAAGAATCTTCAAGTATTCTATGATAGTTTAGACTTTACTACATAAATGTTCACAGAAGAAGAAAATAATAATTACTGGTGACCTTAACATTAATATCCTCAAGGACGATGGTCCTACGAATTGTTTAAAAGATTTGCTACAAAATTATAATTTAAAAATAGATATTAATGTACCTACCAGAATCAATTCATGTCTTGGTCTGTTCGCTAGCAATATTGATGATGCCAAAGGCGAAGTATATACCCGACATCTTTCCGATCATGACACCTGTCAGATTTTAAAATTTGTTGTACAGAATAAGAAACCTATCGTAAGCTATTGGTATAAAACTATTAAAGACTACAGCCCTGAGAACATTTGTAAATTTGTGAATTGTTTGCAAAATCGTACGTGGAATGAAGTTATTAAGGAACCTGATTTCGACAAGGCCTTTTCTATGTTCTACGATGATCTTTGTCTGTTTTACGAGTTGTGTTTCCCGACAATAAAAGTAAAGATTAAGACAGGCAGTTCTAAGCCAAAATGGATAACTAAAGGAATAAAAACATCCTGTAGGCAAAAAAGATTTCTACGAACACAGTCTTATATAGTAGACTCAAAAACGGAGCAGGCAAAGTCGCGTTATTATCATTATAATAAATTATTGAAAAAATGTATTGTACAGGCTCAGAAGAATGTGAATTTTAAATATGTTGCTTCCGCAAAAAATAAGTGTAAGGCAGCCTGGGATATTATTAAAGATAAACACGACGATATTAAAGTTGTAGAATGCATAGAGTCTATTAAAATAGGCTCAAGTAATGTCGTTAATGGTCAGGATATAGTAAATGAATTTAGTAAATTTTTGTGTGGTGTTGGCCCCTTAGTCTCGTGTGAACCACTTTTTAAACGGCTTAATATTCTAACTCTAACAAGCACTTTCATACTTGAGCATGCAAAGTTTGTAAGGGATAATCCGGAGTGGTTTTCCAAACCAGTTCAAAATCCAAATTTGCGTACGAGAGATTTATTTCGAGTAATAAAACCAGCCTCAAATTCCGCCTTGCATAGCAAAAACTGTTACATAATGTCTGTAAAAATATATAATCATATACCTTTGGAATTTAGACAGTTACCTCACAAATTATTTGTACCAAAGTTTCGTGCCTGGCTCAAGGAGAAGTGTTTTTACAACATCAAAGAATATTTTGACAGTTGAAACATCTAGCTTTAATTTCAATTTCTTTTTAATAATTTTAATTGCTTGTGTACTGCCTTAATAATTTATTTTAGCTATTTTTAAATGATATTAAGTTGACATACACAATAATTTTTTTTTATTATATTATTATTTATTTTCAATCATGTTTTTATACGGTGTGATATGTGTTGTGTGATAGTTCAATTATTGATGGTTTAATTGTTATTGTAATGAAGCTTTTATTGTAATTTTTGACATTATTTTTATTATGTTTTAAATTTAAACGATAATTAGGTAAACAATATTTTTCTATTAAGATGTCGATGTGTGTATTATAATATACTATGAAAATTATGCATGCCATTATAATGGTGAATTGTGCTGAACTGTATTACCTGTTTTTATGTCATCTGCATTTCTTTGTAATTACCATAATTCTAAGCAAATAAAAATATGACTATGACTATGACTATAAGATGGCGGGAACTTTTTTTTGCAATTTTCGTCATTATACTCGTTTCTGACTAATTCGCATACGATTTTGGGGTCCAATCTGAGATCCAAGATGGCGGGAACTTTTTTTTGTAATTTTTATCATTGTACTTGTTTTCGACTAATTTACAAACGTGGAACCCGAATTTAGGGCGAATTTAAGATCCAAGGTTATTTACGTATATGTATTGGAAATAGAGTATTTTTAATGATAAAAACTGCCCAAAAGTACATCAATTGTAAGATGCAAAATGGCGGCACCTTTTTTGAGCTTTTATGCAGTTTTTTTTTTTCATTGTAGGTACTGCATTTCCGCTACTCATAAGAACGTGCTAAATATAAAAACTCTTGGATATAATATTAACCCCAAATTAGGGTTCCACGTTTATAAATTAGTTGAAAACGAGTACATTGACAAATATTACAAAAAAAATTACCGCCATCTTGGATCTTAGAATGGACCCGAAAATCGTATCCCACGTATGCGAATTAGTCAGTAAAAAGTATAATGATGAAAATTGCAAAAAAAAGTTCCCGCCATCTTGGATTTTAGAATGGACCCGGGAATCGTATTCCACGTATGCGAATTAGTCGGAAACGAGTATAATGACGAAAATTGCAAAAAAAGTTCCCGCCATCTTGGATCTTAGAATGAACCCAAAAATTATATTCCACGTATGCGAATTAGTCAGAAATGAGTATAATGAAGAAAATTGCAAAAAAACGTTCCCGCCATCTTGGATTTTAGAATGGACCCGGAAATCGTATTACACGTATGCGAATTAGTCAGAAACGAGTATAATAATGAAAATTACAAAAAAAGTAGCCGCCGTTTGGATCTAAGAATGGACCCGGAAATCGTATTACACGTATGCGAATTAGTCAGAAACGAGTACAATGATTAAAATTGCAAAAAAAGTTCCCGCCATCTTGGATTTTAGAATGGACCCGGAAATCGTATTCCACGTATGCGAATTAGTCGGAAACGAGTATAATGATGAAAATTGCAATATAAAAAGTTCCCGCCATCTTGAATCTTAGAATGGACCCGGAAATCGTATTGCACGTATGCGAATTAGTCAGAAACGAGTACAATGATGAAAATTGCAAAAAAGTTCCCGCCATCTTGGATCTTAGAATGGACCCAAAAATGATATTCCACGTATGCGAATTAGTCAGAAACGAGTATAATGATGAAAATTTCAAAAAAAAAGTTCCCGCTATCTTGGATCTTAGAATGGACCCAAAAATGATATTCCACGTATGCGAATTAGTCAGAAACGAGTACAATGACGAAAATTGCAAAAAAAAAGTTCCCGCCATCTTGGATTTTAGAATGGACCCAAAAATGATATTCCACGTATGCGAATTAGTCAGAAATGAGGACAATGATGAAAATTGCAAAAAAAGTTCCCGCCATCTTGGATTTTAGAATGGACCCGGAAATCGTATTCCACGTATGCGAATTAGTCGCAAACGAGTATAATGATGAAAATTGCAATATAAAAAGTTCCCGCCATCTTGAATCTTAGAATGGACCCGGAAATCGTATTGCACGTATGCGAATTAGTCAGAAACGAGTACAATGATGAAAATTGCAAAAAAGTTCCCGCCATCTTGGATCTTAGAATGGACCCAAAAATGATATTCCACGTATGCGAATTAGTCAGAAACGAGTATAATGATGAAAATTTCAAAAAAAAAAGTTCCCGCCATCTTGGATCTTAAAATGGACCCAAAAATGATATTCCACGTATGCGAATTAGTCGGAAACGAGTATAATGATGAAAATTGCAAAAAAAAAGTTCCCGCCATCTTGGATTTTAGAATGGACCCGGAAATCGTATTCCACGTATGCGAATTAGTCGGAAACGAGTATAATGATGAAAATTGCAAAATAAAAAGTTCCCGCCATCTTGAATCTTAGAATGGACCCGAAAATCGTATTCCACGCATGCGAATTAGTCAGAAACGAGTATAAAGATGAAAATTAAAAAAAAAGTTCCCGCCATCTTGGATTTTAGAATGGACCAGGAAATCGTATTCCACGTATGCGAATTAGTCAGAAACGAGTATAATGATGAAAATTGCAAAAATAAGTTGCCGCCATCTTGGACCTCATAATGGACCCGAAAATTGTATTCAACGTATGCGAATTAGTCAGAAACGAGTATAATGATGAAAATTGCAAAAATAAGTTGCTGCCATCTTGGATCTCATAATGGACCCGAAAATTGTATTCAACGTATGCGAATGAGGGTTTTCGATAATATTTCTGCCACCAGGCGGCGCTTCGTACGCACCTGGTCTCGACAGCTGTCAGATTCATACTATTCATAGGCACCTGGGCCTAAAATATTGAAATTCTATTTTATTTGGAAGAGAATTGATTTTGTAATGGATTACGACTAATACATGGTCGTCGAACTGAAGATTGAACCCTAAAACAGGCGCTCAAAGTCACTGGTATTCAAAATAATTACTATAACTTTGTTAATTTCATGAGAATTGACTTGGAACTATTTTATTTATTTATTTTAGGTAACAATATGACTAAATTAATGGTTTTCAGAATAAATAAACCTATAAATATGTTGAAAATTAAATGCGCGTATTTATTTTGACAGTTTGTTATACGGTCGGCTCAGTGCTGCCATCTCACCTCCCCATAGCGGCAGAAAAAGTATCAAAAACCCTCATTAGTCAGAAACGAGTATAACCCAACTCTGTCAGGAATAACTAGGTACACTCTTCACGCTTCAAGTTCGTCTGTATACTCATTTTCACCCTGTATAATTATGTATGTAACACCCTGTATGTATACGTATGTATATATCGGATCTATGATCACTTTGTATAACTATAAAACGAAACGAAAGAGCTCGTGATTCTGATTAGAAAAAATGTATAAAAGTCCATTATGGAAAATTTTATAAAACGACAACAAAATAAAAACCCGCCCGTTTGCACCTTGTAAAACACTGTTTTTACAAAATCAAAGATTATGCGCAACAAAAAATAAAAAAACAAAGTTTGAAAAAAAAGAAATAAAAGAACATTTTCAGCGCGTATAGTTAGGATTTGAACCTGGTACCACTGCTTCACAGCCGAACGCATGAACCACATCACCAACCTCCCTATATCGTGGTTCGGCAAAATATGCTATGTGTTGCAAGTGATCATGCGTTTCGTTCGTAGCAAGGTAGTGTATACTGTTTCAGAGCCATCTGTGCCAATGGACGAACAACAAAGGTAGTGTATATACTGTTTCAGAGCCATCTGTATGCCATGCTCACGAACAACCGTGGCGCCGTCTAGTAGTGACGACATTTCAGGTGGATGCATTTTAATGTATGGTGCTGATATATCTACTTAAACTAAATAATCTCTGATCGAAGCGAATCTTCCCGTGGGTGTTGTATCGACTAAGGGATTGAAGTGACCAGTTGTTTATTACAAGGTTGATAATGGGCAGCAGCATCATCAATCATCATAGTGGACCCACTATTGCGATCGCCAATCTGTTTACCCAGCGTGGCGATTATGGGCATTTAACTCCTAATGCGTCCGCCTGCGTAGTTAATAAGAGAGGCCTACGTCCAGCTTAGGCTGATGATGATGATGTTTATCTATACGCGATAAAGTCGCGTTTCATTAAAATAACGTGTAAAAGTTTAAATCCATTATTTTATATCGTATAATTATTGTTTGTCAGCCTCCGTAGCCTAGTTGGTATAGACCCTGCCTACGATTGTAGGTTCTGGGTTCGAATTCTGGCGAAGGCATTATTTGTGTATTTATTTATCAAAAATATTTGTTCCTTGGTCATGGCTGTCTATGTATTTAAATATCTATGGGTATCTATCTATTATACTCGTATATATCGTCGCCTGGTACCAACATCACAAGCTTTAATTGAGCTTACCTACCGTGGGACTAGGTCGATTTGTGTAAGATGTCCCATGATATTTATTTATAATCACTATACCACCCAAATACGATTTGTATATACCTATAGACCAAAAAACTCCGTCCAAAGATACTCAAACTCTAAAGTATTAACAAAGTTATCTAACCTCAAAAAGACGAACATTGTTTCCCAAAGTTTGCGCAACGACTGCGGCCCAATCCTCAAATCAAGCAAACGAGAGTCCCTCTGATGACTATCATTAGACTTAATTTAAATATGCCATCATAGGAACGAACCATTTGAGTTATACCGAGACTGGCGGGCACGAAAGTGCTTTACACAAATGTTTCTTAAGACTGCTCGTTGGCCCAATGTTAACCAATCTAAGGGACCAACGCTTTTCAGCCGTAACTTTATGATAACATTCCTTTAACTACCGGTTAAAATATAACGGTATAATGAATAATACTGAAATAAAAAGATCTTGTGTCGAACCGGTTTGATAATTTAACCAATAATCTCTGGTTGGCAGTTATTTGAAACTCGATTAATTTCCTGTTAAATACAGCTGATGTTATATATGTTGAACTATTTAATATCAATTACAACAACATTCCTTTGCAGTACGTACCCATATATTTGATAAATCTGTACTAAGTATTATTATTAAATTCATTGCAATTTGAAATAGAGATAACCAAATTAACTTGTAATTATTCTAACATACATAATATGAAACCGAAACTTAAGGGTGATGACCATGATAATATATAAAAATAAATAAATTAATAAGTGTAAACAATTAAAATCAACAGCCATTAATTATGTCCTTAAAATTTAATCACCAATTTAGCAGTGTTTATAAGAAATGTCAAAAACGACAAAAAAACCATCAAACCAAGGCCAAGCTGAAAATAGTCCTGGGTAAATGGTTGCTGACACTGTCATACTGTGAGACAGATACGCTTTTCTATTTTGCTTCAATAAACTTTTTTATTTTCTTTTTTTTCAAAACCATGTAACTAATTTACAATAAGTCAGGTATTACTCTGTCGATAAAATAATAGTACATTGTGCATCTAGGGAGGTAAGTACGGTATTAACAAGAGTGTTTTAATGATCCTCGAGTTAGTATGCCTCTTACCAACCGTGAAGCATACAATGTTTTTCATCATACTTGCGGACAAAAAAATAAGTTATAAGACAAAATATAATTTTTACAAAAGTGAAATTGCCTGGGGAATTTAATTTTTCTATTACTCCCGCGATGCATGCAAGCAATGGCGCACTTAGACAGCAAGTGTGATGAAGCCAGAGATCGGATACCGGTTTTTTCTCCATACAAAAGAACGGTTCGAATTCCGTTTCGTTCTTCAGTTCATATTTTTTTTGTTAATGGAGTAATTCAAAAATATGATATTACGTAATAGTTACATAAAATGTTGAATACTACATAAAAAGTGTAAAACATTTTAAGATATTGAACTATTTCGAGGTTTATCTAAAAAACCGGTTCCGATCCCTGGCATAAGCACTTTGTACGTGCCAGTACCAGTTGCCTAAGAATAATTCTCTAGTAATTACGATCGGCCTTCCGTCGTATTCGAATTTCTTTGCCTCGCCACTTATTCCAATCTGCATTACCATTACTAATGTAATTCCGTTGAAATCGCTCCAAATTGACTATTTTCTGACGGTAAAATACTTATCTATTATCGGAGGGAAAATATTTGAACAAAGGTTGAATAGTTTTTGATCGCAGGCTTTCCATTAGGTAAATAATTTATGAATTAAACCAGATACTTATAGGTTTAATGTAATCAATCGTTATTTAAGAGGTATTTGGGGTACCGTAGTAAAGGGCTTGTCCATTAATCACGTCATACTGTATAGGGGGGGGGGGTATGGTAAAGAAAAAATCACCAAATATCACCATGGGGAGGGGGGTCATTGGACAAATCACGTGTAATTTTTTGTTACTCTCGAATCTGCTGAATAGCCAGTAAAAACATATTTACTTTTTTATACATCACTTTTTAAATACTATGTTTTAAAACTTCGTGCACATTTACCTCGTAGTTAGCAAACAAGTACATAAATCCAAGTGCTTTTAAAAGGAACACTTCAGTTAGCAAAAAATTACACGTCATATTGGCTAGGGGGGTCCAGAAAATATCACCAAATATCACCATGGGGGATGGGGGGGTCTAAAACAGACTGAAATCGTATGATGTTGATAGTAATTAGATAATAAAATAGCAAAATTATATACGAAAGATTACCAAAGTTAACAGCATAATTTATGAAAGTTCCCAAAAATAACTAGAAGACGAGGTAGATTTTTCGAGACTACGAGTATATCTTCAGTTCGTAAATGTTGCGTTTGAAAGCGGTCTGAAAAAATACTGGATTTATATTACATATTCACATAATATAAAAAAAAAACATAATTTATTTCCAACATGTAGCAAGAAATATATACAGTAAGTATATATATATATGTACTAACACTGTTTACTGTTTAAATTAACATTAATCAGTATTAACACTTATGTGTACACTAATACTGATTAATGTTAATTAGTAAGTAGTTTTCTCTTAGTATTACACTAAGTTTTAGTTATAGTAAGTTAGTTGTTTACATTATCTTTAAATTGTTTTGCATGAGGTGTTTACCTTTAAGTGGTTGTGACATACTTCCCTACATGTTTTAGTTCGTAAGTTTTGAATGTATTGATGTCAACAATCGTTGGTGAACCTTAAATAAATAAAATAAAATCTTTTGCAGCAATAAGTAAGGCGTAATTAGAGTGAGATGAGAGAGACAAATCCACGAAATTTGCCAATTTTAAAGTTTGCGGTAGTAGGTGTAATCAAACAATAACGAGGATGAGCAGTAAATGTCGCAAAAACAGCTGTTCAATGTCACAAATAGCGCACCAATATGCGCGTGCGCCGGGTCAACGACTCTTTCGGTCAAGGTCCTTGCTAGTTCCGCGTTCTGTCGCTAGGTGGCGCTGATACAACATCTTGTATGAGGTGGTCTCATAAAAAATAAACTAATATTTTACTTTTTCTTAATCAGTAAGATTGCTTAATATTAAAATGTTTCGAACGATTTTTGTTATAACGTAATTCTAAATAAATCTGTTCCTAGGAGCCATGCCATTATTATTAAATCTAAAAACGAAGCCATGGTTCCTAAGAACATATCTCTCATAGTTTGTAACTTCCCCATACAAAGTCAAAGGGCCGGCGCTGTGGCGGCACTGAAGTATTTAAAAATTAAACCGACGGCCCCTACGTAAGTTGTCGTAAGTCGAAAATGGCAAGTTTACAGGAGAGCACTTTAAAGTTTTAAATGTGTATGGTGGTCACATAGTTCAACGGATTGCTTTGAAAATTGGCATAAACATTAATAAAGATACTGTCTTTATAATGATATAATAACTTTTTTGATATATTTCATATTTTTGCCGGAATTGCACTTACCACAGTATATGTCGGAGAAAAGAATCTAAAAATTGTCGTATGTATTACTAACTTCACTTTACGCTGGTGGTCATAAATGGTCTTTTATCGTAAGTTATACATACTACGAGATACGTCGGAATTATGCGAGTAAGTTTTGTC
>JALPQI010017014.1:0-14970 GCA_025490895.1 Thaumatotibia leucotreta
TCCAGACGCAATAAATATTTGTTCAACAAAAGAGCAATGCAGATTTTTGGTGCGTGTAAATGTTGAGTCCCGAGCAAGCGAAAGATTCTATAATTGCGCGTTGAGGGATTCAAAGATACGAGATGCAAATTTGCACGCTCTCGTGTGCAAGCTCTCGCTTGTACATGAGTAAGGTAAGTGTTGTTAAAAAATTAATGTGAACAAGTAAGTGGAGTAGTTAGGGGAAAAAATTATAAAATAGAATAATATAATTTATAAAAATGGACAAATAGTTATAATCATTGATTTATCGTTAGTTCCTCAACTATATGGCGCGTTTTCGATCGGAGGCACCAGTTGACCTGAAGTGATGTTTTTACCGCGCGCTCTCCGCCGTCTATCTTGAAAACGGTTAACTGTATAAAAAATGTTTTGATGCAAGAGTTGTAGAGAATTTTGTATTCTACAATATTGATTATACGCACAAAGAGTAAAAAACCCATAGCAAAAGAAATATTTACAAAAAAAGCTCAAAAAGACGATTTTTGTGACCTTTTGACCTTGAAATTTAATAGTTGCGCACACCCTACCATATGTAGGTTTTGAGACAACTTTTAGGGTGTCAATATACAAGTATTTACAAAGTTACAGCTGGGTATCTCAAATTCCGAGGTGAACTTACTAAAATGACTGGACTATACGTAATAAAAGTTCTAACGTGATTAATGGGTAAATACATATATGTTAGTTAGGTCAGTTTGCGTTCCAAACAGCCAGCAGACTGTTTACCGTGATTATACATCCGTTTTCCTTTGTACGACCTTGACTTATATGGAAAATACCCGCCGTAATGTATCAGTTCAAAATATCGTCGATATACCTACTTACCCTCGGATTTACCGCAATCAGTACATAGGAATATCGCCTTTCTTTTACTCTAAATACGGGTGCTTTTTCCATAAAGTCAGTGTTGCAGATATGATGTTGTGTAAGTTTTAATATGGCTAGTCCGAAAGTATCGCGCGGTTGCGTGGGCGGGTCTGATTAGGGTTGTCACACCCTGGGGGAGCCTGGATGGCGTCTTGTAATTTCGGACGTCATTTTGTTTTACACACAAAAGTGGCCTTCAAGATTAATGTATAAATGTGACGGTTTTGCCTAGTTGGTGACCCTGGCATGCTGATGAGCTCTATTAAGATGCTAAATTCGGGCAAGGATAATATAGTGATATTTTACTGGGATTATTGTCGTGATTATTATTTCCTTCAACACAGACTAAGTAATATTAGTAATGAATATATCGCACTGTTTGGATTCTTGTTAAACTTTTTTTTTGAAGAATAATATAACGTAACATTAAATTTTAAATTCGTTGCGCATCTCTTAGTTTTGGAGCAGGGGCCTATTTCTTAAAAGCTTGTAACTTGTAAGGCCGGCCTTATACATTCGGAATCAGAATATGAATTAAACTCTTAGGCCGGCCTTACACATCCGGAATCAGAGTATGAACTCATAATTATGAATACTTACTCTGATTCCGGATGTTTAAGGCCGGCCTAAGAGTATTGGTTTACTAATGTTTGGCAAATAATTTTTCCCAAAGTATCACATCGCAAACTATTTTTCCCAAATTTTCATTTGGCAAAAATTCCATTGTCAAAACTACTTATCGCAATTTTACAGTTAGCAAGCCTTTTTGTTGGCAAGCGATCGTTTAGCAAAGAATTACTTGGTCGTTTTTATTTTCCCAAAATATTTTTTGGCAAATGCATCGTTTGGCGTAACATACTAATCCCAAAATATTGTATGGCATACGATTTATATCGCATATACAATATTACATCGCAACCAATTTTTCGCATAAAGTCATTTCGCCGAAAGATTGAAGTATGTTTATGTTTTTTTTTAATAAAAGCTCACACGGGGTTTTATATTATGTTGATAAACAATTAAAAGTCGGGTTCCAAACAGTAATTTAGATGAAACTGATGAGGGAACGCAATGCCGAGGGAATAACAAAACAGTCGGTTCTGGCACTCGCCGGCCGCTGCCGCGGCACGCTCGCTTCGCTCGCTCGGCTCGTGCGCTGTATGGTCGCAGTTTCACCTAACACTCCTCCTCGCTTCGCTCGTCGTCGTACCTAACGGTGGCTCCGGGATAGTTTTTTTCATGAAAATAAAAATAAGTAGTTTTTATATCCGTGGCTATGTGTGCCTTCTTGGTAGGTACTAACCTACCAATAAAAAATATGAATAGTGATCATTATAATGGATTTTATTTTCTCACTTCATTCATTATGATACCAATTATTCATGAAATACGTTTTTTTGTTCCAGGCAAGTTCAAGCCAAGGGTTATGTAAAAAAGTACGAAATTCCTGTATATACCTATGAACTTTAAAATAATATTATCATTTGCCAGGCTTTTGCTATAAGTAGAGCTTGCGAAGTATCAAATTTGGCAATTTTTTTTTGGATTTTAACTTATGACAAAATAAAACATTTGCTTAATAAGCATTTGCTTAATAAAATCTTGACGAAGTGAAACTTTGCAAAATAATAATTTGACCAAATGAATAAAATGAGAAATGTAACTTTGCCAAAGATTTGTTTGGGAAATGAGACTATTGCGATAAGTTATTTGGGAAGTCATATTTGGGAAACATAATTTGCCAAATGGCAGTACACCAAGAGTATTAAGTAATTCATATTCTGATTCCGAATGTATAAGGCCGGCCTAATACTAGCGGAAGTCCTTTTCTAGCTTATGGTATCAAAAAGAGACTTCCACTTGTATTACAAGTTACACGAGAAACGGGCCCCAGAAAGTAAGCGGCGTAAATGTCAATTTAATGTTTTTCTTTGAATCTGAGATAAGCTCACACACTCATTCCTTTAACTGTCATCACCGCGGTTATTTCTGTCACTTATCTACGCAGACTTTAGCTATTTATAGCTGTGCATTGTAGTTATATTCTATTCTTCAGAAGGTGTGTTGGCGTCCCTGAGACTTCGACCATCACTCCAAAAAGTTGTGGGCGTGTTCACATTTTTAAATTGATTAAATACTGACACTTAAATCTGTCAATCTCCGAGCATGTTCTTAATTACCCACGTGACATTGAACGAAGTCAAGGTCACGTCAGAAGGGAGCCAATTAGCCTTCCATTTTACAGCTCCGTAATTGGCAGCGTCAGCTTCTATCGTTTATCAACTAGACGTTTAATCAGCGAGCTAACGGGACTAGCACAAGTGTGACGGCGGCGTCTCGCGCGAGATTATTGGTCATTCTAACTTTATTGACTATATAGGATGTCAAGAGCATCTCCGGCCATGATCAGAGTAAGATGTTGTAGTTATTCATGCAGAGCCGATTAATTTCAGTAGTTTTATTTTAAAATTTTGTGTAAGACTAAATTCATGATTTTTACCTTTTTTTCGATCCACGGATCCAAAGTCAGAAACGGGACACATTTTTTTTTAAATTCTGGTGCCATAATTTTCGAAAATAAAGACTGTAGAAGAATATTTTATTTCGGGACCTATATTATTTTCAAAAAACCTATTGAACGATACCCCACACTACGAGTACCTATTCCAGCGAAATAAAAGAAAACATCCCCACTTTACGTATAAAAATCTTTATGTAGAAAAATCTTTATTCGAATTTTATTCCACCCCTTTGTCTGCCTAACTAATATTTTAGCAAATTTCTAGTACTAACTGCCACTGAACTAAGCAGACACACTGACAGACAGACGGAAGGACAGAAGGACATAGCGAAACTATAAGGGTTTCTTACTTACTATGGAACCCTAAAAAGAGGAGGGTTGCGCCCTGTCGTTTTCACTGCTGTAGTAGTACGGTCGGATCTAATAATATGTATACAATTTTGATCCTTATTCCTTTGACATACGTTCCGAAAAGTATACATATTATTAGACGTGACTGTACCATGACTTTGCAATTATCGGTAACGTTAGGTTTTACTCGATACGTAAAGCAGACCATCGAGCTCGCTCCAATATGTTAGTATGCATTACATATCGAGTAAAACCTGACGTACTAACTCATGGTACGGCTACTGTACTCGTTGCAGTAACACCAACTTACTACTTACTTGGGAACACTGTTTTACAAGACTTACATTGTCATGTCTACTCTAAGAAGTTTGCCAAACTTCATTTTGCTCTTCTCTGTACAGTTTATACACGTAAAGGTGTTGAAAAAGTTGTGATTCCGGTATGTGCGGAGTATAAAGAAAATGTTAAAACTTAGGTACCGGTATCAATTCACAATTATAGTTGATTACTTACGGCAAAAATTACTGCAACATGTAACAACAAACAATGATTGTTTGTTGTTACATGCTACAGTAATTATTGACCTTTTTGGTTCAGTTGAGACATGAAAATACAGTAGTTCCAGACAGATTCAAAATTTTTATGCAAATTAGTTACGTCTACTTTTATCTTTTCAAAAATTTCTAGCCAAATAGGAAAGTTTTACATTGCCTGCCGGGCGTTTCTACGAGGGTTTCAAATGCCTCAATTATCTGGCTACATTTTTGCAGAAGGTGCAGAATAGTTTGGAGTTATTTCTAGTTGTAGTTGCAGAGCTCCCAGTATCTCTACCATTACAGCCAAAAATATGCCACATTTAGCAATTTCTACAAAAATGTAGCCAGATTAATGAGGCGTCTGAAACGCTCGAAAAATTGTACAGTCATTCACATACTATGTTGAATAAAGACTTTGAGCTGTTGCAAAAGCCATTGGACTCTAATTCTGTGTAATAAGAACGTCGTAACATATTTATGATCGGATTCTTTCGATACTTATTTTTGCACTTGACTGTACCTAAGCCATTCTATTTGTTCTGTACTTATTCAATGAACTGGCCCTTGCCACTGGCGACAGGGTGGCAATGTCAGGCAGCGCTTAGCGAAGGTCAATGTCGAGTCAATATTAGAATAAGTACGTACGAGTACGAGTATGTATTTTTCCCTGATGTTTCTGATTGGGTGCGGTTTAAAAAAAGTATGGTTTAAAAAATTTTAACCGGTATTTGAGTATTTCATAGGCTTTTTAAAGTTAACATAATTAGGATAGGTAACAGAGCTATACATTCTATGGAACATAGCTTTTATTATTAATTCTGTCACAGGTTTCTATATAATTTTCTACAAGTTACGACATGCAACGTAAACACAAAAAAGCAAGTTTAAGTAAAGCAAATTTCGAAAAAGATTTTAAGCATTTGAATGTTTTATTCTACTACTCTGCAATTGTACAAAATCATGACTATTTTAATTGGAAATCGTAAACGAGGTACCTAATTCTACCTAATTCTGCGAGTCCTAAACGCTATAAAATTTACCTACCTACTTGAATTACTTAAAAGATACTGCGTCTACAAAAATATAAAAACTACTGTAGCATTTTTCAGTTTTTTTCCCGGCGGAAACTACTGAAACTAGCTGGTACGTCCTTTGAAACAGCAGGGATTAATCGAAAGCCTACCTACAGTTTCTAAAGTTACATTTACCGATAGATACACAAACCTATCTAGTGTAGGTAGGTATCCAAGTTATAGGTAGTTAATAATGGGATTACGAACTTGAACGTGCTTAAAGTTAGAGCTAATTTATGTCAGTAAGTTAAAGTTTAGTAGCGCTATGAAGAGGTGGTTAATAATTTTCGTTAGAGAGTAATTTTTTATTTATAACTAATATTTGAATATCGCCTCTTTGTCCCCTTTGATATTTGCATCACATTTGGAAAAACACTGTGATTGCGAACATCTATAATTTAAAAAAATACAATCATTGACGAAATTGTATACCAATACAACATGAATATAATATGAATTTTTGGTATGATGGAAACAAAGTGTGAGCAAAGTATAATTCACACTTATTGGTATTAATTGTCTGTCAATCATTATTCATTATCATCACCTTACATTACATTCCTTAACCTAATAAGACCAGAATTTATTTTATTTTATTTATTTATTTAATTTAATATAATATTTATACAGTATTACAGTAAAGACTAATACACTGTTAAACGATACAATAACACAATAAGTACGTAAAACTAAAACTTAAAACACTTTGAAAACACTAGACTCCCTTTTATCCATCACCTCACAAAATCTCAGGCACTCCATACACACATCCGTCCATCGCCACGTAAGAAGGTCACACTCGGGTGCTGACACCAGGAGCGCATTCATCAGGGCTAAGGCACGAGGAATCGGCGAGTTTCTATAGGCCACCGTGCGTGCCTTTGGCACCGCTAGTAGAGGCCGCACTCGCGGTCTGAGGGTTATTTTTTTTAGGTCCGGTACAAAAAATCTAACTAGCTTAGGTACTAGTTCCGGGCAGTTAGATTCACCACGGAGGACCCTACATGCAAACATTAGCAAGCATGTGTTGCGTCTCACCTCCAAGGAATTGAACCCAAGAGTCCCAAGAATGAACTTAGTAGGATACAAGAACGGATAGTATCCATTCAGTTTCTTATACAACATTCTTAGGAAAGTTTTCTGGACCTTTTCCAAGAGTAAAATGTAGGTGGATTCATGGGGGTTCCAGACAAGCGCGGAAGCCTCTAATTTGCTTCTTACCAGAGCATAGTAGCGGACTCTGACGGCACCAGGATCATTGAAATCTTTGACATTACGAGCGACAAACCCTAACCTTCGAAAGCAAGTGGTAGCAAGAGCTCTAATGTGATCATGGAAGGTCAGTTTCGTGTCAAAAATGACTCCAAGGTCTTTCACAGAGTCAACTCTGGTAATAGGCTGAGATCCCAGTATATATTGGGCACATATGGGACCGTTGGCTCGACTAAAGGTGCAAACTTGACACTTAGCTGAATTGAAGCTAAGTTTGTTAATCAAGCTCCAACGGAACACAGATGTGATGTCCTCTTGAAGCGATTTACAGTCCGCCTCATTTTCAACCCCGTAAATAAGTTTTAGGTCGTCAGCATAAAGGAGGCAACAAGCATTACGAATTACCGACGGCAAGTCATTTATCATAATTCCAAAGAGGAATGGGCCTAAAATTGAACCTTGACTGACGCCAGAACGGGTGTGATACGGATCCGATACAAAATGACCATGCTGGACGTATTGTTGTCGATCGCACAGATAACTAGCGAAAAACATCAACAAGTTCTTACTGAAGCCAATAACGTCAAGTTTATGAAGCAGGACATCATTATCGACCCGATCAAAGGCTTTACAGAAATCAAAGTATAGAACATCCACTTGAATGCCTACGTCGAGATGCTCCGCGATATAATCGGTTAGAGTCAGGAGGTTAGAGTCGACAGACCTTTTCGCTCTGAACCCGTGCTGAGCATCGCAAAGAAAGGGTTTCACCTGTTCCGAAAGAGTTCTGTGCAGAATTGACTCGAAGAGTTTTGCTAGGGTAGAGAGAACGGCTATAGGTCTATAACTTTCCACATTACTGTTATCACTAGTCTTAGGGATCGGCGTCACCCTTGACGTTTTCCATTGCTGAGGATAAGTGTAAGTGGAAAGAGCTAAATTAAATAAAAAGTGTAAAGGCACTTTAAGATGGTCTACACAACCTTTTATAATAAATGCAGGTAAATTATCGGGCCCCACCGCACTATTTGATTTCAATTTTTTAATAGCGAGCTCCAAATCGTGCATGGAAATGTTATTTACTTGGATGAGGGTGGCTGATGCTTTCTGACTCGCTTCTTTTCCGAAGTTAAGATCAAGACGCGGGGGTTCCGGTAAAAAAACGCTCGAAAAGTACCTAGCGAAAGCCTGTGCTGTTTCAGGACCAACAAATTGCTTATCTTCTAGCGAGACCTGCGCCACAAACCCCCCCTTGGACCTGAGACCCCCCACATGCTGCCAAAATTGACGAGGGTTAGATTTTAACTTAAATTGTATATCTCGAATATAGTCGTCATAGGCTGAAGCTATCCGTTTCTTAATTCCGGCCCTCAGTTTCGAGTATTCGCCATATACATCACTACTTTTAGAAGCCTTCCACTCACGGTGCAGGGCTGCTTTAAGCTTAATGTCTCTGATCAAATCCGCTGTAAACCATACAGGATACCGCCTAGTACTCTTTTTACTGCGGGTTTTTTTCGGGCAACAATTGTCAAAGATATTATAAAGAATATTATAAAATATCTCTACAGCCTGACATACATCATGACTTTCGAGAACATTCTGCCAGTTCACTTCGGATACTAATTGGTATAACAACAAATAGTTTCCCTTAGCAAAATTCCAATCTCTCAACTGGTTGAAGTTGCTAGGATCAATGTGCTCGGCGGGTGGATACCGATCAACTTCACCGTCCAAAGGAATACAGATTTCAAGCGGTGGATGATAATCGTCTCGTCGCGGGACAAGACCACCCCCATCCACCTCGCGAACAGACGCTTCTTGTATGCGCTCCGATATCAGCACGACATCAAGCATTCCTCCGTATGCATTCATCACGTTATTCATCTCGCGCAGACCACATACAGATAGGAAGTAGGCATAATAACACAAAACATTTTGAGATGTGTACCGAGGGTTTAAGTTAAGGTCACCAACAATAATTACAACTCCCTTTTTTAAATTAGCTATTACATTCTCCACAGACTGAAACAATTTCATATACACGTCATCAGCAGCTGAGGGAGGTATGTAAACGACACAAATATAACACAGGGTACCAAATTTACTAATCGTCACCCACAGATCCTCACAGTTAGGAGATTCAAGATCACGACGGCGTTGGGGCATAAGTTCGGATCGCGCTGCAACGAGCACCCCGCCGCCGCGCGCTCCCGTGGCTCTATCACGACGTAACACGCTCCAGTCACCGTTTACAATTTCTGAATCACTAACTGCCTCCGTCAAAAAAGACTCTGTTACCGTCACAAAATCACAGTCTAAGTTCAGCAGGTTTAGTCTAAAGAAGTTGAGCCTAGTATTGAGACCCCTTACGTTTTGATAAATAAGATCCAAAGACAGTTTTTGACCATATTTTTGCCTATTGCTGACTGATTTTAGATTGGCTCTGCTTGATTTGGGATTTACGAAAAGTCCAGGGTCGGATACGTGCATTATCGGGCCAGGCATCCGGAGACAGACAGGACTCGTAGAGGGCAGGGGGAACCCCAATCTTAAACGACTTGTAGTCACCTTTGGGCTTAAGTTCGTCAACTGTGCAAGCTGTACTCTGGGTGAGAGAGTGAAGATACGTCCGTATTTCCTCTACCCCAGAAGCCATGTTCCAGAGGTGGATGTATCGACGATTTTCAACGGCCCTAAGTGGGGTAGCATCCGGCGCAGCAGTGCAACGAATGGACGAGAACGGTTTTTTCCGACTGTTGGATATCTGTGACTTTCTCGCCTGTGACCCTGCAGGGTTCTCCGTTTCCTCGGGATACTGGTCAGCATTCCGCACACTCTGTTCACACCGAGACGTAGGGGGGGCAGCAGGAAGCGACAAGGTATCGCAGCTATTAGGTACCTTAACATCAACAGAGACAAAACTCTCGTCAGCGGTTGGCCGGCATTCAGGATCCTGTGGTCTTCGTCTCTGGTTCCAAACATTTAGCTCGGGTTCGGTGTTACTGTCGGCGCATAATAACGCCGGGGATTCCTTGTAACAACAGGAACAGGTATCTTTAGACTCCAACTCATTCAACCTTTCATTGACCGCTTCAAATCTCGCGGCACAGTCGTTGAGAGCAGTCTGGTAATGAGAGATGGAGGCAACTGCGTCCGTGAGCTGTTCCGATAACATAGTCATCTGGTCTCGCACAAGTCGCAATTCCAGGGCCAAATCTGCCGGGTCTTCCGAGAGACGCATCGATGAACGTGGAACTACATTATTTATCCTACATGCAACATTTTTTACTGTCATAGGGGTACCAACAGGGGTATCGCAGTTGGGGCCTGTCTTTTTCAATCCGATACAGCACTCGGGGCACACCCAGGAGTCCTTTTCCACGAGTGACATTTTTTTACTACTGGCAACACATTTGTAATGGTAAAGTTTCCCACAGGTTGTCACCATACACTGCAAGTACTCCTCACCTACGGCTAGCTCGTCAGGACACGCATGACATCTCATTTCCAAGCTGTCCGCAGTGTACGGCATGTTGCAGCGCTTTACAAGTACCAGAATAAAAAAATACTGAGAAAACTAAAAACAATCCGTTCTACATCTAATAACATAATTATACATATTTATAAATAAGTAAGTCACTTCCTACTACTTAGTAGGAAGTGACTTACTTATTTATAAATACCTACTATAATGAGGATAGCTCTGACAGGAAAGAATCATATGTATCATTACCTACAGTAATTAAGCTTCTATAAAATAAATCAACCACGGAACATAAGGCTAGCAATGTCTGAATACTTACAAGAGCCGCACTGCCCATCATCAATCTTTTATCAAATAATGGTCAGTGACACTTCAATCCCTTAGTCGACTATTACGACACCCGCAGGAGGAATTAGGGTGGTGACAAATGTATTCTTACTGCCGTCACCACACGGCCCAATACATCCGTGCGCACAGATAATAGTAGAGGCTTAAGTCCAGACCTACTACCGCGAAAATCGAAATTAGTAAATTTCGAGGATTTTTCTGTCACTTAAACGAAGGCGTTATTAGAGTGAGAGAGACGAATCTTCGAAATTTATGAATTGCGTTTTTCGCTGTTGAGTAAGTGTTGAGTGAATGACTCACGAGAGGGTGTTGTTTCAGCAGCCTGGTATGCGAGATGGACCTGCGCGGGCGCGCGTGCGGCAGCCCGCGATGCGCGAAGTGCCAGTCCGTGTCTGAGCCCAGCAGCTGCAACAATAGATGTTAGCACATCGTTAGCACATAAATAAATAGTAGCTTTCCACCGAAAGAGCCCTCCGCAGGGATCCGAACCGTTTTTTTAGAAAAACCTCGGAATAGCTCAAAATTTTAAAATATTATACACTTTTTACGTAGTACTCAACATTTTATGCAATTAATGACACTGTATTTTTGAATTGCTCCATTAACAAAATATATGTAATTATACTACATACTTAACACGAAAAAAGGACCGTTCTTTTGTACGAAGAAAATAACGGTTCCGGTCCCTGATTAGAACCGTTATTTTGTATAGAGGAAAAACCGGTATCCGATTCCTGGTATAATCTGTACATACTACAAGACTAAACTACGCATATCACACACACTTTGAACATATCTCCATCGTTATCTTCACGAGAACAAATGAGATTCAGCTTTTATCGTCACATGTGTCATTTTAGCGCGTACATACTAGTTACAAAGTGACAACAACAATGAGAAACGATAATAACGAACCACTCACAAGCTTCACAGCAACGGAAATGAACAACTGGTACCTACAGGAAGGTATAAAAAGATAACGTGATCATATTAAATTAAATAAAACAGAATAATTTTATACTTAAACCCACGATTAACCACAGCCAAGGAATTTTCTGTTCAACAAATGTCCTGAATGTTCATGAAACAAAACGTAAATTACCCAAAACTGACACAAAAAGGACTATTGTTAGGTGAAATATATCCGAAAAACTTTAGGCATTGTTCTAACTAACTCGGAATAAAGTAAATTTTATTTAGACACGTTCCGCTATTGAAAACGCTACACAAAGGTTAGTCTCGGTACAGTACAATTTAGTAATACGTTCTGAATACCCGATAATATAATTAATTACAATTAAGTTGATTGCTCTCAAGCTTTGTGCGGATTGTAATTATACCTTACTGAGAGTTTCAAGGACGCCGAGTGATCAAAGTGAATTATGTTTTTACAATATTACCTAGCTTGTTTCTAATATTACCTAATCTACAATAAACCTATTCCCTTCTTATGTTCACGGAAACGTCATAAATTATCCGTCTGTCTCAATTAGTTTCAGCTAATAACCATAAACTCTAATACTTACCAAGCGCACTACGGTATTAATAAGACACCTTTTCCTACATACCTACATAATGTTGTTATACGAACCTGCAGACTATGAAGTATAAAAGTTACTAGCACAAGTTTAATTGAATACTTTGAACGAGTTTTCCAGCGCACAACATTTCCAAGTCAATAAGGTTACACTTTTTACGTGTCTCATAAACGGACCTCTGTATTCTTAGATGTTGCTTTACTTCGATAATTTAGCCACAACGTTGGAACACGGGATTAACTAAAGGTGCGGCTCCACTGACGGAGCGGAGCGGTGCTGTGCAAAATTGACCAATTACATTCTTCAAATTCGAATTCGAAACACTGTGATGCGGTCTCATTGGCGGAGCTCCCACAGATCCGCTCCGCTCCGCGTCAGTGGAACCGCAGTCTTATACCTTGTTCTGATTTCTAAATAAATGTACAATTTATAAATAAATAAAAATAATCATGGTTTATCATCAGAACGGAGGCAAGGCGGTAACCATCATGTTGTCATGAAAATAAACGCATTTATCCGTGTTTGACAGAATAAAATTGCTGTTTTATTATTACCTTCCAAAATTAGACAATACCGATTTTATTTATTCCATTGGAGAGCTTTTCTGAAGTCACTGAGTTGGATATTATTAGTATTGCACAAATAAAAGGTAGAAATTATTTATTTGACAACATTTAACTAATTTATTTTTATATCATATCAATATAAATACTTATATCAGGGTCTTCTAACACAGACCTCCTCTCATATAATGAGAGGGGTTGGACTATAGCAGCCCAAAGCTGCCCCAAAGCGGATTAGAAACTTCACATATACTGTACATCTTCGAATTTCTTCGTAGTTGTATACAAGGTACATAAATTGATATCATTTGATATTCCGTACCAACATAAATTTCCGTATATAATATTATTTTTCGGAAAATTAATATTATATTCCATAATACACGCCACATCATATATAGGTATTTGGAAACCGGTCGTGTTACATGTTTCTGAATTAGATGTCAAAAGGGTCATTTAATGTAATACAGTGTATCACACATCTAATCCAGGATTATATTTTCATAAGTACATATTTAATAAAAGGGCTCAATTCAGAGCGACGCTTTTATACTGCTTCATCCGTACTCGAGTTGCGATGAAATACGGTTACGGGCAAAGCTAAGTGCTCTCTAACTGTATTAAAACATGCATGCCCAGCATTTAAGTCGGTCATTCTCCAGATGTGTGCTAGAATCCTAATTAACACGTCGCTTTTTTTCTACTTACTTTTCAATGAATATCTTTACAAACATAGTAACATATTGATCGTAGAAACTTTAATGTCTATGCGTCACTTTATAATTATGAAAGGATAATTATTTAAAAATCAATTAAAATTTATGTGACGTGTGAATTAGAAAAAGGACGTGTTAATTAGAATATTACACTTTTGGAGGACGCGTGAATTAGGAAAACGACGCGTTAATTATAATATTTTAGATTTTGCCTGACGTGTGAATTAGAATAAAAACGTGTTAATTATACAAAATTTCTGATTGCTTTTTATTAAAACAAAAACGATTAGTGCACAGTCTTTATTATTTAAGGCACTGGGGAAATATGTTGGGTCCTATACATTTTTTCAGTTCTCATCAATATAACATTCATTATGATTATGACATGACCATGACCACCGGAACGAAGACTATATCTCGATGTCTCGGCAGCTTGATTTTGTATGAAATTCCCTTACAAGTTTCACCGCTTGAAGTTACAAACTAACATTTCATTGCATATTCGAGAAAACATTATATTTACGTAGGTATAAGTAGTGAGTTTTTATCGATAGATATTACTTATTCCATATATTTTATAACCAATTACTAATTAACGCGTTCATTTTTGACGCGTGAATTAGACGCGTTATTTAGGTTTTCTTGAAAAATAAAAAATATCTTGTTATTTGTACATGCAATAAACTACAGAATCTAATATGTATTAAATAATGCGACTTTTAATGTATACTATAATTCTCGGCGCAATAGAGTTACTAGTTGAATTTTAAAATGTGATCGTGTTAATTAGAAATTTTGTGAACCAAGCCGCGTGAATTAGAGACTTAGGTTCATAGTCTCCTTCCGGAACACAACTGACACGACCATCCCACACAGGACTCTGGACACGACTGTGGGGCTAGACCGAAATGCGATAGTGAGGTCCGTACCTACATTCAGAGTGCTCGTATGACAACGACTAGATGTGACGCGTCAATTAGGATAGGTTTCGAGACAAAGTATTGATCGTTGATATCTTAGTCATATAGTACTTTATTCATTTGATATTTTTTTTACCATTAAAAGGTATATTGTTTTGTTCAAAGAACTAGTTGTCGTTGGGGTTTCTTCATGTATATCGTAAGGAGAATTTAATATGTTAGTGAATCGGGTAGTGGGATGCGACGTGTGAATTAGGAGAATAACCCTTTACGTATTTTTTTCTACCCTTTGTGTTTAATATACGTACATGAAAATTTATGTACAGCTGAAAACGAATACCGTCTATGCTCAAAAAATATAATATATGATAAAACTTATAGTTTAATATTTTTAAAGAGCGAAGACATGTAAAAATGCACGCTTGGAGAATGACCGAAGTGTATTACTTAGCTTATGCCACAGCGCAAGTAATGGCTTTATACAGTAGGCAAGCATAGTAAGCATTTCTCAAAAAAATTGTACATTTACGTCATCGACATTGATAAACATTTAGCCTAGTGGAGTCAATGATACTGAGCGCCTGAGTAAGATGCACCGCATGTCCCAAAATGTCCCAAAATGTTTGTTGTTGTTGTATTCTGGCCGTTTTTTCCGCAACTAGACATCAAACGTGCCTATTTTGCGTGGTCCCAACGCTGGCCCAGTGCATGTTGGGGACTTCACATACACCCTTGAATTTCTTCGGGGTATGCAGGTTTCCTCACGATGTTTTCTTTCACCGTAAAGCACTTGTGC
>JALPQI010017015.1:0-19485 GCA_025490895.1 Thaumatotibia leucotreta
ACTAGTAATATAAGCAAAATGTACTACATACCTACTTATACGAAACTTGTATATTGAGAATAAATAAACTAAACTAAACTAAACGAATGGCGGGACCAGACTGTTTGAAGAATAATTTTGAAATGGAAGAGGTACAATTTTTAATACAACAGGTACCAAATAGTACAAATTCAGTACTAAATAATGCAATATGAATCGATCGAATTCAGGATGTGGTCCCGCCATTATAACGGTTACTCACATATTTGCTTGTCAATTAATGACTTTAATTATCTTAAAATGAAGTCCAAATATCTTGTGCCAGAGTGCAGAGCTGTTAATCGGCACTCCAGGGGTTAAAAAACATTCAACTACTACGATCGATTTTATACAGTGTATATTTTCTATAAATAAAGGTAAATAAAAGACGTACAATAATTTGTTTAATTTATTAAAAATTTCATCACAATCGGAACACTATGCGTCTGGGACTTTAAAGGCGAAGCTAACCTTACAATAACTTCATTGGCAACACTTTACAAGTATGAAAAAACCGGCCAAGTGCGAGTCGGACTCGCGCGCAAAGGGTTCCGTACCATTATCAATTTATTATTAAAAAATACAGTTAAATCAACCTACCTCAAAAACTATACGAGATATTTTAATCAAACCAAAAATTGTTGATAGAGTTTATTAATGTGCATAACATATATTTTTTTCAGAATTTTATATCGCGTAGTTTAAAAAATAGAGGGGGGGGACACATTTTTCAGACTTTGAGAGCTGATATCTCGAAAACGATTTGCTTAAATAAAAATGTGATGTATAAACCTTCATATCATTTTCAAAGACCTTTCTATTAATACCCCACACGCTTATGTAAAACTACAAAAAAATTTCTATCCCTCAGTTACATGTATGGAGGGCCCCCACTCCAATGGTTTTTTTTACAATTTAGTATCATAATCCTGTAGCGGTTTATACAACACATATTCTCACCAAATTTCGTTACTGTAGCATTAATAGTTTCCGAGTAAATCGGCTGTGACAGACGGACAGACGGACAGACGGACATGACGAATCTATAAGGGTTCCGTTTTTGCCATTTTGGCTACGGAACCCTAAAAATATCTATTTTACAAGGCGCTGAGGCGAACATTGCGTGTTCCTACCTGGCCGGGCCACTAAGCCCGATTTGGCTGTAAATGCAGTACTCATATGTACCAAACATGTACTTAATGTACCAGGTCGGAAAATGTATGTACCTCTGTAGTTTTGAAGTTATTGGTCATTATAGGTGGCCCGGACGAAGAGTGTACTCCGTAGACGGGCCCCGCCCGAAACTGGCCAAATCCGCCACTTCAAAATATGAGCGATGGTAAAAAATAATGTAGGCGCCTACGCCTAGCCTTGTAAGGGATTGCATATACCCGAGAAAATTGACTGATGGTTGTTAACTAAGACCGAGTGGCCAAGCGGTACGGGCATCAGCCGCGAATGCTGAGCACGTGGGTTCGATACTATAAAAATATAATCGACGTTGTTGATTTTGGTCGTTTTTTGTTTGGTATATGACATCCAGTATTTATAATTTATATAGTGTTAAGTAGTGTGACTACTGGGAAAAAATAAAACCACAAATCAAAAATTATACACTTAATAAATAATTGTAATGCAGGTTCGTCTTAATGAAACCACCACGGTATATTGACCAAGGATTCGCACCACACAAAATTATTACAAAACAGTACGGCAATCCCTAGTTCAATTTAAGAAAAAAATATAAACAAGCGTATCTCAATAAACAGTATAAAATCAGTACGGCAAGCTAGTATTAAACTAAAATTTGACTAAAACACACTAAACAATAATGTATGCTTTTAAGCATAAATTTAAACAGAGCAAAGATCTTAGGCAAACATTAACATACATATTTTAAAGACAAACGGGTCTTAATCGCGTAAACTTACGTTTAATTATATCCTGACGTTTCGTGCATGACGTTACACCCGTGGTCGCAGGCAGACTGGCGAGAGAATGTGTCAACATCTTCGCGCATTGGTTTCAATAAGTTGCACTACGTAATTTGATTTGAGTTTTCACATAAACTTTTTACATTTAATACTTTAGTAGTTGCCGATATATTTAGTTATTAACTATTAACAGGTTGCTTTTAACTTTTAGACAGTATTTTGTCTACAAATGAACATACCTGGAATAACTGGGGGCAAGTTATAGGTATTTGATATCGATTAAAAAGATGTCGATATAATTATAATAAAAGATGTACAGTACAGAGGTTCGATGTCATATCTAGACCCCGGTATCGGAGGTGCAAAATGGTAGCTGTCAAGTTCTTAGGGATGGGGTAAAAATATTTGTGATGTCGATAATTAAAGTTACATATCGATAATTTTCCTTTACCATAATAATAAGCTAAGACTTTAATTAAACGCACCTATTTACGATATAAACTAGGACTATATAATTACAAAATCAACAAAATATTTATTTAATGTTATGTAACATCGCCGTACTTTTTATTGAGGCAATTGTCGATGAACCTTCTGAAGTTTGGGTTTTCGAATTTGGTCCAAAGTATGTTACAACTGACGAAAAACTTAAGCAGATCTCGGTTACAGTTTAATTGATTTAATTTTTTTTCTTTTTTTATGAGTGTTTTCATACAAGATTGAGTTGCAATGCAAGATATGCAAGATTACAAATATTGGAATGGAATATCCTTTATTAAATAATCAATATTAGTAGAACATAGTAATTACGACTCGACTCCATGTGCTTTTTTTATATTCCAACATCTGGAAATGATGTGTATTCTGCAAATTGTATATTAAATGTTTTTCATTCATTTTTAAGTTCAGGGTGTTCAGCAAGAAGTGACTCCACTTTCTATTGTATAAAATATATTAGGCGAATAGACTCGTAAACACGGCTAAATAATCAAAGTCATCGTTGTAAGATGACTTTGACTATCTATTGACATAAATAATTTATTATAAGTATTTAATATGTCAAAAATTTTTATTCAATGTTGTGCAACTCGAAACATAATAAATGTAATAGCAACCAGAGATTTGTATTGTAATAGTAATGATTTATATATTCAATGTTAATTATTATCATAGATCCCGAAAAAAGGTATACAAATAAATGGTCCTTGTACAGTACTGTTCAAAATTGCATGGACAGTTTATGAATGAATTCATTCATAAATTTCCATGCAATTCTGAACGCCACTGTACATACAAAAAAATTGTACAAAAAATCGAGTATCGATATCGACATTACGAAATGTGTTTACCTATCCCTAAGTAAGAACTTGACAGCTATCATTTTGCACCTCCGATACCGGGGTCTAGTCATATCTGATATCGGGCCTCTTCAGATAGTAAAAGTATGCAGATGTAATTTTAATCAAAATGACAATTTAAATATTGACATTTCAATATTTTAATTTTTAACGCGTAACTACCCGTTTAAATTTATTATTTATTTTAATTGAAGAGTAAGTACCTAATATTTATTGATGCCGAATAACATTTTGATGTTGTCATTCACAGTAACATCGATATATTTTTAGTCGATAAAATATTTTGCTACATCACTTTCGTATAAATGCCCCGAGTTATCCCAGGTACGCAAATGAATTAAGAAATGCTTGTTTCAAAATTTCACTTGGTAGCCATTTTGTCTCATTTAATATAGTTCTTATAGTAAAGTTATCATTACAAATTACAACCTACATACAACTTTTAATCAGTCATTTCTGTCAGTATGTCTAAACCTTAAAACGCCCTGTATATTTTGTTCCTAATTCGTAACATACATAGCTAGTTAGTTACGCCACTCTAGCATTCGACAGAAACTAGCATTTTTATGTACTTATAAAACACATATAGCCTACGCTGGCGGTCTTTGATCTGAAAGGGACGAAAAATAATCATGAGAAAACAAATATTAAAACGGTACAAAATGTGCATGCGTGCAATATATGACATAAAATGATTTTATTTACAAAAGGTAGCAATTAGTATCAATTAGGTACTAAATAATGCAATATGAATCGACAGAATTCAGGACCTGGTTCCACCATTATAACGTTATAATGGTGGGACCAGACTATTTCAAATATAACTTTGAAATGGAAGAGGTACTATTTTTTTACAAAAAAATAAAATAAAATAAAATAAAAAAACAAAACAACGTAAAAAAACAAAAGGTAGCAAATAGTACTAATTCTGTACTAAACACTGCAATATGAATAGACAGGATTCAGGACCTATAATGTATAACGTTATAATGGCGGGACCAGACTGATTGAATATAACTTTGAAATAGAAGAGGTACTATTTTTTTTACAACAGGTACTAAATAGTACAAATTCAGTATTAAATAATGCAATATGAATCGATCGAATTCAGGATCTGGTCCCGTCATTATAAGGGTTACCTAAAACATCCCCGCTTATCTATATCAAAACAAAGATGCTACTTCATCCAACTTCACAAACAAACGGAATACCAGGTAAATCCCAAGTTATCATATATTATTTATCAGTAAAATTACCACGTGTGATCAATTATATCGCTGACAAACTATTGTTTGCTACTTTGCTCGTGCAAATTCTTAGTATAGGTCTCATCTACAAAATGGCTGCCCTGACAGGTAATAAACTTAAATGAACGACTGTATTATCTTTTATTTATAGCAATTTGGTCAAATATTTTAAATATATTTTTTTCATTTTTCTATCTGATGATTCAAAATCACAATATAAATTCCGAACCATAAATAACACCCATCGCTTGTTATATGGAACACAGTACCTAACACGTTATTTTATAACATAAATCGATACGGAAAATGCAAGTCTAATCAATAAGATCCCGTTCGTCCCGATTCAGAGTAGGTGTAATACTCAATACGTACTTTAAAAACAAGTTGTCATTTATAGCTGGAGAGCCAGTGAACCCTAAAAGTAACGGAGTTCCTGTTAGGTTAGAAATTTGTATACTAACGGTTTATGGAAATCTAAGAGCAATAGCCATGACCTGGCAGGCGTCAGCCCTGCACGTCATCAGGCCGTTTATTTTTTGAACTGTTAAGTAAATTGGATTTAAAAACTTGTTTCTGTAAGTTTGAAAAATTTATAGGATAAAGTTAATTTATTGTACATCTTAAAAAAAAATTGACAGGCGATTACAATAAGCAGAAGTATATGACAGGTCAATTAGAAAATGCACAGTTGATGAGGTAAAATAAACTTCATCCTGTATACTCGAAATTTTTATATGTCTTCAAATAAACGTCTCGGAGTAAGTATGTGCAATGCCAGGCGGTTTTGAACAGCATAAGCCCTTGCCAGGCGAGGAGACAGTTAAGTAAATTGGGTTTCAAAACTTGTTTCTGTAAGTTTGAAAATTTAATAGGATAAAGTTTATTTATTGTACATCTTAAAAATAAATTGACAGGCGATTACAATAAGCAGAAGTATATGACAGATCGAATAGAAAACGCACAGTTGATGAGGTACAATAAACTTCATCCTGTATACTTTTTATCCGTGCGGTGACGGAGTAAGAATACAAAAATCACCGCCCCTCTCTTCCCGTGGGTGTCGTAGGAGTCGACTAAGGGAAATACTGAGTATCCAGCTTCTCAGCCGGTGGTAGGGTATTTTTACTAGTACCCGCCTGGTTGGCTACCACCGTACATTCGGTGTAAACGCCCGTGAAATGACTTACCTTCGTGTTTGCCGTGTTTCGGGGTCAGCCGGTGTATTTACCAGCATCTAGCGGGCCAGCAAGGCGGTGGCAACTAACAGGTTACTGATTGTCTCCTGTTCGTTGCCGCCGCGATTTGGGCTCTACTTATCACTTACGATCAGGTGGAGTGGAGCCACTTTGTTGTGCCAACGTTATTTTTATTGGGTCGGCAACGCGCATGTGACACCCTGAGGTTGCAGGCGCCCATAGGCTACGGTGACTGCTTTCCATCAGGCGGGCCGTATGCTTGTTTGCCACCGACGTGGTATAAAAAAAAAAAAAAAAACTCGAAATTTTTACATGTCTTCAAATAAACGTCTCAGAGTAAGTATGTACAATGCCAGGCGGTTTTGAATAGCATAAGACCTTGCCAGGCGAGGGGACAGTTGCACCTCTCAATCGCACGCCCTTAGCAACTACTCTACTACTACAAGCGACTAACTAGGGATTACTCGCCTGTATTTTCTTTAAAGATGTAAGTACAATAAATAAACTTTATCTTTTAAATTTTCAAACTTACAGAAACAAGTTAAGAAACCCAATTTACTTAACTGTCTCCTCGCCTGGCAAGGTCTTATGCTGTTCAAAACCGCCTGGCATTGTACATACTTACTCTGAGACGTTTATTTGAAGACATATAAAAATTTCGAGTATACAGCATGAAGTTTATTTTACCTCATCAACTGTGCGTTTTCTATTCGATCTGTCATATACTTCTGCTTATTGTAATCGCCTGTCAATTTATTTTTAAGATGTACAATAAATAAACTTTATCCTATTAAATTTTCAAACTTACAGAAACAAGTTAAGAAACCCAATTTACGTAACTGTCCCCTCGCCTGGCAAGGTCTTATGCTGTTCAAAACCGCCTGGCATTGTACATACTTACTCTGAGACGTTTATTTGAGGACATATAAAAATTTCGAGTATACAGGATGAAGTTTATTTTACCTCATCAACTGTGCGTTTTCTAATTGACCTGTCATATACTTCTGCTTATTGTAATCGCCTGTCAATTTATTTTTAAGATGTACAATAAATAAACTTTATCCTATTAAATTTTCAAACTTACATAAACAAGTTTTGAAACCCAATTTACTTAACTGTCTCCTCGCCTGGCAAGGTCTTATGCTGTTCAAAACCGCCTGGCATTGTACATACTTACTCTGAGACGTTTATTTGAGGACATATAAAAATTTCGAGTATACAGGATGAAGTTTATTTTACCTCATCAACTGTGCGTTTTCTAATTGACCTGTCATATACTTCTGCTTATTGTAATCGCCTGTCAATTTATTTTTAAGATGTACAATAAATAAACTTTATCCTATTAAATTTTCAAACTTACAGAAACAAGTTTTGAAACCCAATTTACTTAACTGTCTCCTCGCCTGGCAAGGTCTTATGCTGTTCAAAACCGCCTGGCATTGCACATACTTACTCCGAGACGTTTATTTGAAGACATATAAAAATTTCGAGTATACAGGATGAAGTTTATTTTACCTCATCAACTGTGCATTTTCTAATTGACCTGTCATATACTTCTGCTTATTGTAATCGCCTGTCAATTTTTTTTTAAGATGTACAATAAATTAACTTTATCCTATAAATTTTTCAAACTTACAGAAACAAGTTTTGAAATCCAATTTACTTAACAGTTCAAAAAATAAAGGGCCTGATGACGTGCAGGGCTGATGCCTGCCAGGTCATGGCTATTGCTCTTAGAATTCCATAAACCGTTAGTATACAAATTTCTAACCTTACAGGAAGACCGTTACTCTCAGGGTTCACAGGCTCTTGGACTATTAGTAATAGGCCTTATTTGTTTGCTTTGTAATCGGTCCGGCCGGATCCATGCCACGAGCATTCGATGCCAGAGCGAAGCCAAGATTCGTAGATACGTATATAAACAAAAATTCGGATACGTATCTCGGCGTGACACAGAGGTCACAGTAGTAGCTAAAATTCGAATAAATTGATGATCTACTTTGACTGCTTTTTTTAGCAAGGAGAGTAGTTTATACTACGTAGTTTTAGAAAACATAAACTATTTGGCATGTGTGGGAATAAACATCTTTGGTATAAGCTTTCAAAGTGAATATACTGCATGACGCTCCAACGCGTTATCTAAAAGTGCAATATTTACTCGTCGTTTTAAAATCGATTATGTACATAACTGTTTTAGTGAAAACTATAATTATTTAAATGGAGGTACACAAGGGTATTTTCTATCGTTTTTAATAACATTTTATTATTTTCCCTGTCGCTATTTTATTATAATATTTATTTTACGCGAGCCATCAAAACAATCAATGACGATTTCGATTTGAGAAATATATCGAAGCTTTTAGTTTAGAAACCCTTCGAGTCCCTTAATGATTCATATGTCGTTTTGTAGCCTAGAAAGTGCTTTATCGTGAGCAAGCGATAATTCTACCGAAGATTGCCGAAGGTCTTGGCGGTACCCTTTTTACGAAACTGAAATTTAAGGACAAATAAGCATACTTAATGATTTTTAAAAGCGAGGAGGGGGGAAATCAATTGCTGGTTCTCACATAGCTTGTTTTTAGGGTTCCGTAGTAAACTAGGAACCCTTATGGTTTCGCTATGTTCGTCTGTCCGTCTTCCGCACCATAGCTCAATGGCCGTTAGTACTATAGTGTGGGGTATCGTTGAATAGGTCTTTCAAAAAGAATAAGGGTCCCAAAATAAAGTTTTTTACCCACAAAATTTCAAGAATAACAAGTAACACTGATTTGCTCATTAAATTTTTGCTGACATCCGATCTATACATAACTGGTTTACGAAATATACCTCACAAAAAGTAGGAATCTTTATTTAAAGCTTGTATTTCGCTTATTACAGATCAAATACAATCTTAATATAACATTACGTACTGTTTTTTAGACTTTTATTGCGACTTTTGAATTTTAAGCACTGTTCTTTGAACGCCTGACCACTGTGCGTGACCGTGAAATTCGTGATTTTAGTACCGCCAGGGTTAAAGACACGGAGCTAAGGTCGGGCGAATAGTTTGTATACCATCGGGAGCCCTTTTGGTCGCATCCGCTCTCGCCTTACCTGTGTTAGCCTTATTCGCTCACACCTGAAACAAAGTTTAGTTTTATAGGGTTTGAAAGAATAATTTAATTCCTTTATTGTAATCCAACAAAGTTTTAATTCATGTGGTTTTTTTTACTCCAGGTTCTAATTAGCAATAAAATATGTCAGCAATATTTTATGTATACCATAATTATGTTGACTAAATAAGCAGCTATATGAATGGAATCGAAAAGCATAAATAATCACCAAAAAAACAATTAAAATTACATTTAAAAAATCTGTCATTGAGAACGTCGTTGATGCGGTTTTCTAGTATTGGACTACCGATAAATTTAGTGTACCGTGGTACAACCAATTGGACCACGGGTAAACTAACTTCCTCGTAGTAGACTATGGATAATTTTATTTCCCCGTGGCCCGACCAGTTGGACATAACTGTTGGACCACGGGTCGGGAGCGACTATGACTATTTATTTATTTATTTATTTATTAAAACAAAAGTTTACATGACATTACAGTAGAACACCAATGCGTCATGAAACTAAAATTATACAATTCAAAAAATATACTCACAATACAAATACAAAATATAATATACTAGAAATAAAAAAACACATTAATTAGATTTAGGCGACACAACTGCGTGGCTCAATTGCGTCGTCTGAGCCGGCGTCGTAGGGTTCGGCAGGTTGCCCCGAAACCGCCGAAACACGACGCCCGACGAGCATTAAGGGACTATGATTGTAAATCAGATTTTTTTTGCTAACCACACTTCCTTCAATTTTTGCGATAGACTATTTGGGCGGATTTTTATTTTGTTGTAGTTTTTTAATTTTTTTCCAAATTTGGATTTTTTTATTTTTTTTTCAACTCAGAATCGCGAGCTCTTTCGATCCTCATTAGCAGAAAGAAGTGTCCCAAAAATTCCATATTTTTTTTTGTCTTAAACTGAATTGCGGTTGAAGAAAGTGTATATATAAAATTGAAAACTCAATGGATTTTTTTTTACACACTCTTTTATTTCTATTACGACCGAAAAAGCTTGTGATTTTGAGCAGAAAAAATGTAAAAAAGTCCAAATTTGGAAATTAAAAATCCGCCCATATACATGTAAATTAAGATAGATATGTCCTATCCACAGCTACTTAAAAACAGTATGTAAATGGGTAAAAAAAATTGTATCGTTTACTAGCGGGACAGCTTAAGTACTCACCGTTATAAATTAGGAGCATTTCAGGAAAACTTCGGTTTTTAGGAACGCCGTTCTTCGCATACTTCTAAGATAGTTAGGAATATAATATTTGGTGTAGTAGATTTTGTAATGGAAAGCACCATTAACGCAGTCAATTGAAATGTTCACCACCAGTGGCGGAGGCCGGGGGGTGGCACGTGGTGGGCGGTGACGCGGGTGGTACAGGACACATGGGGGTGGTACACACTCACCGGGCCACCTGGGCGGGGTCGAGCAGGCGCAGCAGGGTGGCGCGGAGGCCGGGGGGGTGGCACGTGGTGGGCGGTGACGCGGGTGGTACAGGACACATGGGGGTGGTACACACTCACCGGGCCACCTGGGCGGGGTCGAGCAGGCGCAGCAGGGTGGCGCGGAGGCCGGGGGGTGGCACGTGGTGGGCGGTGACGCGGGTGGTACAGGACACATGGGGGTGGTACACACTCACCGGGCCACCTGGGCGGGGTCGAGCAGGCGCAGCAGGGTGGCGCGGAGGCCGACGGGTGGCACGTGGTGGGCGGTGACGCGGGTGGTACAGGACACATGGGGGTGGTACACACTCACCGGGCCACCTGGGCGGGGTCGAGCAGGCGCAGCAGGGTGGCGCGGAGGCCGGGGGGTGGCACGTGGTGGGCGGTGACGCGGGTGGTACAGGACACATGGGGGTGGTACACACTCACCGGGCCACCTGGGCGGGGTCGAGCAGGCGCAGCAGGGTGGCGCGGAGGCCGACGGGCGGCACGTGGTGGGCGGTGACGCGGGTGGTACAGGACACATGGGGGTGGTACACACTCACCGGGCCACCTGGGCGGGGTCGAGCAGGCGCAGCAGGGTGGCGCGGAGGCCGGGGGGTGGCACGTGGTGGGCGGTGACGCGGGTGGTACAGGACACATGGGGGTGGTACACACTCACCGGGCCACCTGGGCGGGGTCGAGCAGGCGCAGCAGGGTGGCGCGGAGGCCGGGGGGTGGCACGTGGTGGGCGGTGACGCGGGAGTGGGCGGCGCAGGCGGTGTGGGCGTCGTCCTTGTAGTGCGAGAACATGGGGTCGTCACGGGGGGTGACCATTGGGGACGCCCGTAGAGCGCACATGCCTGCAAAAAAAAAACAACATATAAAAAAAAATCGACTTTAACAGATTCCTTTAAAATCCCATCATCAGAGCACAACTCGTCAATGAGATCAACTCAAGGTTCTGTTCGTATCTTCATTCCAGCCAAAAGACGTCCACTGCTGGACATAGGCCTCCCCCAATGATCGCCAATATGACCGGTTCTGCGCTGCTTGCTTCCAGCGGGTTCCCGCGACCTTGACCAGGTCGTCGGTCTATCTTGTGGGAGGTCTGTTCGTATAAACATGGTACAAAATGGTTCACGATTCTGAGCGACATCGAAGAATCAAGTCTTTTTTTAATTTGGTTAAATATAAGTCTGATACTCGATTTAACACCTTAAATATGCTCAACAATGCTCAAAAAACGGAGACGGTACGGAATCGCAGTGACGTATCGTATCCGTAACGTTTTTGCGGCATTCCCTCCAGACCGCTCCTCAAAAACGATGGGGTAAATATCTCAGCATTTTAACCGCCTAATTTCCATCCATCCATTCCATTCGTTACAATGTACTATACGTACTTTGAGGCACGGTACCTTATACAAATGACGAACTGAGACGTTTAGAAACTTCGGCAAAAATGATGCCACCAAAATTAGGCGGTTGAAACGCTCAGATATTCACTCGATGACGGTACGGAATCGCAGTCACGTGTCATAAATGTCGGGTGTCACGTACACGTGTTGATCTGGCTATTCACTTAGGTACAATCAAATAATTTTGACCGCTGCATCAATGCGTGTTTTAAGCATTGGTGTGGGAAACATGCGGCAAAAACGTTACGGAGACGATGCGTCACTGCGATTCCATACCGTTTCCGTTTTTTGAGCATTGGTCGCACCTTTAAATGTATTTTCATCACACCTGTTCGGTAAGTGTGCCAATGCGCTGCTGGCGATTACGCCCTAGGGCAATCAAGGATTTTCATACAACATTATGTCGCACTAGTGCGCCGCCCGGGATTTCTGTTATAAAAATGATAAATTTAAGTCATCCCTGATTTAAAACAAAGTTTATTTATCACATTAATAAAGATATTACATCGGTACTACACGAAAACACACAATTAAATAAAAAATAAAAATACATTTTAATCGTTCCCCCCTACCCCTCATGTCATTCCTGGTGCAAAAGTGCCCATAACGCTAGCAGCGTTGCCGCGTTGTATGACAATAGAGAGCTTTTGCACCAGAAAAACTTTTTTTTTGGTTTTTTTTCCCTGATTTTGAAAAATAATTTAGGCCATTTTAGTGTAGTTTTATGAAAATATATTGCTTTATTTACTTTTTTGCCTCACAAGTGTGATAAAAAACATTGTGTGTGCCACGGGCGGTACAAAAATTATGAACTCGTGTGAAGTAAAGCCCGCGCTTTCGGCTTGTGCTTTACTTTCACAGTCAAATCTCACAATTTCTTATTTACCGCCCTTAATATACAATGTAGGTACTATTGGTAACTTGGTAACTGTTACAATCTACTTAAAGCTTATGGAACTTACTTTTTCAAACTACTGCAAGGAACAAGGATGTCCTTCATGTGTGCACCAATGGAATTAATATACGTCAAGCAGAGTCTGTAAAGTTTTTGGGTGTTCACATTGACTCTAGGTTGAACTGGAGGATAGAAGTGTTGGCAGTCGTAAATGCAGTTAGTTCTGCCTGTTACGCGCTCAGAAGTTTCAGAGATGAGGCTAAATTAGTTCAACTTAAAATGGTATACTTCGCGTTGATAGAGTCTAGAATCCGGTACAGTGTAAAATTTTGGGGACATAGTTATAAGTATAATATCCGTTCTGCCTTCGTCGCACAAAAAAGGGCTATTAGGATTTTGACTAGAATACCTCAAACTGAATCTTGTAGGGACTACTTCACAAAGTTCGGGATTCTTACCGTACCCTCCCTATATATTCTAATTGTTCTTACGGATCTAGTCCAGCAACTCACAATTATTGAATCGCCTGAAGGGAGACAAAAGCGTCTGGCTACGAGAAGAAAGGATCTGCCTCAAACCACTCAGGCAAAGCTCAAAGTGGCCAGGCACTCGGCAGATTATCAGGGAATCATTTTGTATAATAAATTACCGGTTGATTTAAAGTCTCTTTGCTGCACCGTCTCATTTAAAAATAATCTGAAAGCATTTTTGCTGAAGAAGTGTTTTTATTCAGTTGAAGAGTTTTTGGCCAACTATGTAATATGATATGACATTGAATTTAAAATTGACATGGAATTATACGTTAAAATAATAATAATTAATATGTTGTAATAATATGTAATGGAAATGTAATGTAATGTGTTTTTTTATATGGGATTATTTATTTTGTATTTTGCATGTTATTTTAAGCCTATTTCAAATGCAATTGTGAATAAAATAAATGAAATGAAAAGTAACATCGAAATCAACGAAATCGACGAATTCATATAAAAGTTCGCGGTAGTAAGGTAAATGTAGGAGTGGATGACACTGTACCAATGAATGACTTTTTTGCAATTTAATTTAAATATTAAGAAAACTGTTATTAATATGACCCAAAGACAGTATCCAGGCGATTAATAGTGCCATTTGTGATTTTTGTTATAAACCGTTCTTTGATATCTACAATACTTTTTAAATTTATAGACGGTTCTTGCGAACAGGTGCTTCGAGTTGCTTGTGCGTCGGTGTGTTTAGTGAATCTGCTAAGGCATTGCATTGTAAAAGTGAACATATAAGCCTGGATTTAACGATTTTTTACAAACTGTTTACTGAAACTCCAACACTTTGAATGAATCTATTGATATTGTGTCATCATCATCATCATCATCATCAGCCTATGATAGTCCACTGCTGGACGTAGGCCTCTCCTATTAACTACGCTTATAGACGCATTAGGAGGTAAATGCCCATAATCGCCACGCTGGGCAAGCGGATATTGTGTATTTAAAGTATATTATTTTTATTAGTTCAGTATTTTAGATGCATGTCATATACTGGAGCGAAATTATAGCATTTAGTAGTGGATGACACCCATGTCATTCACTCGCTCAAAATAGTAATTTTATGTATCTTAATCTGAATCGTATTTTATAGCTATAGAACGTATATTTTAGTTATTCTAAAAAACACAGGTTTCTATGGACCATGTGAGTAGTGTCTGACATGGGTGTCATATACTGTTTTTCTATGGAGATCGAGTGGATGACAGTGCGTACTGATATGTCATTCGTTGGGTCATAACTATGTGTCATCCATTGGTTACAAGCATTTGTAATGAAAACATATCCCTAAAATTATCTAAATATACCTATGACAACGTGAAAAAAGGCGAAGCTTGTACTAACTGTAAATAAACATAATTTGATTCGGCAAGCGATACTACAGCTGGCCCTATCTTCATTTCCTTAAAAGTAAAATCCAAAAAAGTCCCTACTACAAAAATACGTACCTATATAGACAGAAAAAAAAATATTTTTCAAGCAGCAACGTATCTGAATACGAAAAATGGCAAAAATCGAGAGCAAGTACAAACAATGTGAAGAAAAAAACATATTTTAGTAGTTAGTTACTGTGTGTAGTAAAAATAGTTTTAATAACGCTATTGAAAGTTTTGTTTAACATTTAATAAAATATCTACCTCGTTTTAGTTATTTTTTTATTTTATAAGTTTACCAGTAGCATAAACTTACCTGCAGTTGAGGTAATCAATTGTAAAACGTGATGCAATGCTATGTCATTTACTGGGACATCAATCCTATTTTTTCATAGTCATACTTTGCGACATTCAAAATATTGCCAGTCATTCACTGGTACAATTTGAGACATCGCGGAAAAGTGAAATTATAGCGTAACAGTATTAGTTATATACAATTTATTTTTCTAAAAACATAAAGGAGGAACCAGTTTATAAATTTGTATACACAATTAGTCTATATGTTTAACAATTACGTAGTTTTGTGCAAAAATGCATGAAATCGCTCCTTATAGTGTCATCCACTGGTACATTTACCTTATCCAATCCGTGAAACAAAAGAAATGTTAATAATTTGTAAGAACAGGGTTCAAGGCTTTAAGTTGGCCAAGTTCTGTTCTGAAAGTGCGTGATTATGAAAGAATGCAAGTTTTTAGGCTTGTTTATTTTTTCGTTTTCTACTGGCACACGGAATGTAATATTATAATAATATTTTAGCCTATATAATGTCCCACTGCTGGGCACAGGCCTCCTCCCATATACGAGAGGGATTGGGCTATAGTCCCCACGCTGGCCCTAAGCGGGTTGGGAAATTCACATACACCTTTGAATTTCTTCGCGGATGTATGCAGGTTTCCTCACGATGTTTTCCTTCACCGAAAGCTAATGGTAAATATCATCTGATATTCCGTACATAAGTTTCGGAAAAACTCATGGGTACGAGCCAGGATTTGAACCCACGACCTCCGGATTGAAAGTCAAACGTCTAAACCACTGAGCTACCACCGCCATTTACACACATGTACACGGAATGTACGTACCTGTTATATAGATGCCCTCCAAATGGAAGTAGTCCTGATGCAAGGCTGCCCGGTAGAGCGCGGCCGCGGTAGGTGCGGACAGCGTACCCGGTACCGGACAGGTAGGGTAGTACCTGTTATATAGACGTCCTACAAACGGAAGTAGTCCTGATGCAAGGCTGCCCGGTAGAACGTGGCCGCGGTAGGTGCGAACAGCGTACCCGGTACCGGACAGGTAGGGTAGTACCTGTCATATAGACGTCCTCCAAATGTAAGTAGTCTTTATGCCAGGCTGCCCGGTAGAGCGCGGCCACGGTAGGTGCGGACAGCGTACCCGGTACCGGACAGGTAGGGTAGTAGATACCTGTTATATAGATGTCCTCTAAGTGGAAATAGTCCTGATGCAAGGCTGCCCGGTAGAGTGCTGCCGCAGTAGGTGCGGACAGCGTACCCGGTACCGGACAGGTAGGGTAGTACCTGTTATAAAGACGTCCTCCAAATGGAAGTAGTCCAGACGCAAGGCTACCCGGTAGAGCGCTGCCGCGGTAGGTGCGGACAACGCGTACCCGGTACCGGACAGGTAGTGTGGGTACACGTGGCCTGAATACATGTACAACGGGCTATACCTGTTGACAATTATATTTCATTATATTGCATTATTATAATCCCACAATGTCGTAACAGATGTGCTAACCATAGAAAAAATTAGCTGCGAAAGACAAGTTGTTACGGGATTCGAACCCGCTTTCTCTGGATTGCCGGTCCAACGAACTTCCATTACACCAGACGACCTTCCGTGAATCACAGCGAATTTAGTCAATGGTATTGTGAAACTAATCACTAGCGACATCTTTACTTAAGGTTTCGAAGGCACTACAACCTTAAGCCACTCAAAGACGTGTGTCTAATGCAATCGTTCGCAAACTCTACAACTTCATCAATTCATGATTAGAAAATATAAATTTGTTTTATAATTAAACAAATTGATATTGGTGTTACTTTTTACAATGCAGATTACAAATTGACTAGACGTGCCCGCAGCTCCGCTCGCGTAACTGATGGATGACATGCCTTAATGTTATTGATTGCAATAAATAAATAAAATAAATAAATTGTCAGCCACAGGCGTGGCTCCACAGCTTCAGAATACCTATGCACAGAAGAGGAATTCAGAAAAGTTTTGAATGAGATGCAGTAAACTCACCCGTCGCACCACATATTATTGTGTTTGTCATGACACCTCAACACTTCAGAGGTGTATCATTAATTGAAGCAAATTATGAAAAGTCCTACAGGAAACGGTTCACCCTGTTGTGGCATAATTTTATAACTGGCTTTATAATATGGCATAAACTATGTAGTCATAATGGGCTTTATGCAGAAACTGTTGTGGCAGACTCAACTTTGGCATATTTCGTTGAGGCAGATTTCGAGTTGTTCGAAAATTATTCGAGCATAATTTCGATACTCCTATTTATGATTATAATCTGGATGTGTATAAAAAGTATCGGCATAGTTTGTTTTAGCGTAACAGAGAGGAATAATTGCAACCTCTCAATATAATCGAGGTAGTAGTAATATTCTGTACATTAGGTACTTACTGTGTTACTGAGCCGAGAACTTTCTAGGTTACTATAAAACAAAATAACCCGCCTTAGGGCAGATTTTTCAATCCCCAAATAAACCTATCCATTAGTTAAGATGATCACCATCCTTTTCTAAAATCATCAGTCAAAAAAGGACAGGGCTAACATTTATTTGACAGGTACTGTTAACTGGGGATTGAAAAATCATTCATTAGTCTTCTAACCTAACCTATCCGAGTCGGATCTGCCCTGGAAGGTTTCGTTCGCTTGCTCACTACAGAAATTTTCACCCTCGCAACACATTCTGCCTGACGAAAAATACAAGGTTAGTTTCTAACATGTGCCCTATATGCCAAAAAAAATATGCAAATGTAATTTCTGTCTTATAACACTCGGCGCAAATAATAATGTTCGAAATATAGTTATTTTCATCACACTTGCTGTCTAAACGCGCCATTGCTTGCGCGCGTAGCGGGAGTAATAGAAAAGTGATATTCCCTAGGGAGTAATAGAAATGTCAGTACGTCATTCAATAATATTATGTCTTAAAACTTATTTTTTTGTCGGCAAGTGTGATGAAAAACATTGTATGCATCACGGTAGGTAAGCGGACTACTAACTCGAGTCATAAAAGCCCTCCGCCTCACGGCGTCGGGCTTCTAACACTCTCGTTAGTAATTCCGTGCTTACCTCCCTTGATGCACAATGTACTATTAAGCCAAGTGATATATCTGCCTCATTAAGATTATGCCAAAATAGATTATGCCAAGTCTGTTATTATTAAACCGGAATCAGAAAGGAATTCGAAAGTACTGTTGACACAACAATTGACACAATATTTATCAAGAAAAGAGATGTTTATAGATGTCGCGAGTGATTAATTATTATATTGTCTGTGGGTCATTCTCAGAATTAGGCGTTCTCAGCCTCAACTCCGTCTTGATTTTGTACAGTATGTTTACTGCTGTATTATCTATAAAATACGAATCATTGAGTTATTTAGATCATATGTATACTTTTGTCCCTCATATATATCTATTAGTTCACATTTTATAAGCCATTGTTTTTTTCACCAAGACGGAGTTGAGAATATTGGGACGGAGTTGATATATTTTTATACGGAGTTTAGAAATATGATATGGAGTTGATGGATACAGTGCTCTTAAACCTGAATGAGAATTTATATAGTTTAATACTAGCGATCTGCCTCGGCTTCGCACGGGTACTATATCTACATATAAACCTTCAAATCTCATCAAAATCCAAAAATTTTTTCAACTCCGTCTAAATATTTGACGGAGTTTATTTGACGGAGCCTAGGGAGAAAGCTATTTTTTATTTTTATTTCATTAATTATCTTATTTAGAACAACGACATTACACGCATTTAACAGGTAATACAGTTCAATTCATTATTCTTAAATAGTAGAACGATCAATCACACCAATAGAAAAATAAATGACTAAACGGAGTTGAGAAAATGCAAGTGACAAAAAACGGAGATTAGATACTTACGTTTGTAAAATCGCCCAGCGTCGCCAGACGCACCTCCGTCGCCCAACGTGTCACAGACAAGACTGAACTGGCTCGATCAATGCAATAGTGATGTGCGTAAAATTGCAAATAGTGATGTGAAATTTTGTTTTGCTTCCAATGACGGAGTTTAGTCATAAATTCGTACGCGCGGAGAAAAAATCATATTTCTTTATACAAGCAGTTGAAATAACAATCAACTTAACAAAATGTTAATTTGTTTAATTGACTATAATAAAACAATACCCTGTGTTAGGTAATAGTAGTGGTTCCCGAGTTGCAAAGGGGTTTGTCCCAAATTTTGGAGTCTGTACGCTTGATGGAGCGTGATAAAAGTAGGCTTTTATATTTTTTTATTACTAGTTCTCAAGAGATTATCTTCGAAATTACAACTGCTACAGGTAGAATAAAACGAAAACTACCCTCCAACATTTTTTTTACACCATATATATGCCAGAATACAAAGTTATTCTACCCGACGCCCAAAAAACGTGCCCTATGAGAATGACCCCTGTATGTCTTTGAACTTAAACTACAAATATATTGATTTAACTATGAATATATCCTAGATTGACTTATACACTTTCGTGTGAACAGTACTTTCAAATCCCGTTCTAATCGTGGTTTGATAATATGTCCTAAGCGTTTCGCACAAAAAATATGCCAGATAGAGGGAACCCATAGGAAACAGCAGACTCACAACTTGCTATCCTTGTCAGCGACGGGCCTGGCT
>JALPQI010017016.1:0-24771 GCA_025490895.1 Thaumatotibia leucotreta
AGGAGATTCCTCTGTCCCGCCAGATGGCATTGCGGGTATCTCAGAAGGGCTGGGCATTGGATTTTAACCCCTTACCGCATGAATAAAAAATAAATTGTTGAAATTTGAACTGTAATGGCAATCAATAGAGTTCAATTTTATAGCGGCCATATCGTCAGTTGTAATATGAATTAATGTAACCACCAAATGAATACTTTTCAGGAGGGCCAAAAAACGAAATGGACATTTATAAAGTATGTTGTATCTTTTTAGTTAATTATCCTTTTGAAATGATGTTTATCTTGTTTGTTTTATTTTTGAGAGGTCTATTTGATAGACAGTTACTAACTGCGACCACACTTATAGTTCAGAAAATGGCTGGTGCTTACGTTACACATTTTCAAAAAAATTTGGAGATACGTTAAAAAATCATCAAAAGTGGATTGCGGAATTTAGTGTAACTCACAAATTGAAACCGAATTGCTTATGAGCCATACAATGCAGACGGCGCTTACAGCAGTGACGTTTATAAAAATATGGTGATTACATTAGGAAAGACATGTTTTGTACTTACAAATTCGTACTTACGTTAAAATATTGTCTATGATTTTTGGAAACCTTCACATACGTTAATAAAAAACGTAGAAACCTAATAAAATGGCAAAGTTTTTGTTAACGTATTCGAATTTTTTTTCTAGATATCAATATTTTATATACACCGTTCGATAGAGCAGGAAATTTGCAGTCGAACGGTATACTTAACTCAATTTCGTCATTTTGGTGGTTACATTAATTCATATTACAATCGACGATATATGGCTTCTATGCGGTAAGGGGTTAAGAACGCAGCAAAATAATAAAGAGGTGTAGTCTACCTGCATGAAGATTTCCTGTGAAGCAGCACACTCCAAGTAGATCCCTCTGCCCAGCCAGGTGGCACTGCGGGTTACCCGCTCCAGGTCTCAGATGGGCTGGGCATTGAATTTTGGGGACGCAGCGGCCGTGACGGGGACAGACGTCGCAGGGACGCTCGTGGGTGTGCTCATGCCCTGGACATGCGTCATCATATCAACACATTGGATATTCATTTAAAAAGGAGGATAATATAGATGTATACCGTAAAACTACCCAACTATAGTCTTAGTCATATCTTCGATTTAGTGTAATTATTATATTATTGACGCAGTAGTTAGGTACACAAAGTCTCCTCATTAATGATTTAAAAACTTAGATAAAACCAAAATAAAAGATTTCCATTGATGCTTTATTACGAGTTGAACTTGTGGACCATAGTTGTATTAGAGGACTATAGTTGTATGGTTTTACGGTACCTATATAAAATTGTGGAACAATTTTACTCAAATCGAACTGATATTGATATGTCAATAGCATGTGATATGTGATTGATGGATCATGACTTCCACATATTTAACACTACAAAACCATTTACGAGTAGATCGTTTCCTTCTGGTTCTCTGTTTAATATTGTTTCCTCATAGTAATTATTTATTTCAGACAATTTATATTGACAGTAAATTTATGATTGGGTTGGGTACATTATTGTTAAGTAAAACAACAGCTACTCGGATCAGTGCCATAATCTAGTCTGTCAGATTATTGAAAAAGTATTAATCTCTAATTTTTACTCTGAATGAATTTAACTCGAAATTAAGTGCTTGCATACGCGTATGTAATATAAAAAAAATGTGATAAACAGAACATGTAAAACCTAACATCTAATAACGTCGATGAACCCGAAAATATCAAAGTAGATAAACATTTTATTAAGCTAGATTTTTTCACCACCTTATGTATATTACTTTTTTATCTCATGAAAATACTGGAATGGATAAATTCGGATAATATTCAAATGGCTAAGTTTGTACATTTTACAAACTCTGTTTTCTTGTATTCTCAGAAAATGCATAGTAATATTCATAAAATAGCGAAATACTTCCATAGTGTACAAATAGGTACATAACCTTACCTTTGTTACCATGTGGGACCACGCTTGGTCTCGCTCGATTTTGTCCCACTATCTCATTCGGACATACCACCACAATATAAAAATACACGTACAACACAAACTTAAATAATTCCATACTGGCCACTAAGAAAGTAAACCTAATTGTTCGAAATTCAAATTAACATTCTGCAGTGCACTCCGCGTCCGAGCGGTGGCGAAAATGAAAGAAGAATTCTTATTGACGGTTGAATAAATAAATAGAAATCAAATGAGGGTAGACGCATATGAGGCTTGTCACTGGTCGGGAGAATTTTATAAAGGCGCCTGTATACACTGAATATAGGCTAATTTTATGGGGCAATAGTCACGGACTCATGTATGATGTGATATAAAATTAAATTCAAAATAAAGGGACGTTCACACATTTTATCTATTTTCGTATCACGCTCCCTGCGTTCCGATGCGTTCTACGCTTTTAGATCGGTTTAATTTCTGATAGGTAACAGGTATTGCATATGCGCAATAATAATCGATGTGGTCTAAAATCGTTAACTAATGCAGTACTTTGAAACATGACAAAGAGACTAACCTATTTAATATTTGTTTTCAAAACTTGTGTTTGGAAAATCTACTTTTTTATTTAGTGGATAGTCACATAGTGTAACATATTTCGGCATAATAGGCAAAATAGGACAAAAAACACATACAACAAAAATAGGGAATAACATAAAAACAAAATTACCAAAATAATTTTTCAATATATTTATTTTCAAAACTACAATTTATGTACATAGATTAAATCTAACTAATCTACTTAACCTAACCTATATCTAAGATTGGCCCTTGTGGCATTGTACCGAGGATGCTGGCGGCATTTCCTCGCTGTATCGCAATACTGATGCGTTGTGCGAGGAAGTCACCAGCTCTTCGGTCTTTAGTTACATCAACCAGACGTTTCGCGATCTCAGCAAACAATTTGCGTGCGCTGGGGCCCCAAGAACCTAAAGTTTCTACGCCAAACGGTACAAAATCGTACTCTTTGCCGAGGCCCTTATAATTATATTTTTAATACTACATTATATTCTACATAGTTTGTACCCGTATAACGTCCGCTTATAAAAAAAATACATTTGTGATAATGCACCTTAGCTTAAGACGAATTATTCACAATGAAACAAATTTTTGACTACAATTTCATGGTTAAAAATAATAAACTACCTAGTTTGAAAAACACTCAGTGGAACATAACCTCGTGTAGTCCAACGCTCAATAAATTTGTAAAACAAGGTAACGATCATCGTTGGTCGTCATAATACAAATCTAGTTCTGAACGCCCTAAGGCTAATAATTAATACACTGGTAGGTACTGTACTATGTGTATACAATTGTATGCAGGGGTCGGGTAACTGTCTCAGACTATAAAATTCTGAGTACCGGAAGTATACAGTCAGTTTTACATTATCCTCTCTAATACATATAATACTGTTTTCTGCCCTCCGGCCGGCAAACAGCACTTTGCTGGCCGCTGCGCTAAACTAAGTTGCTGCCTGCCGGCTCCGTTGATCAGAATAGTAAATTTCCTAAATAGTACGGGATAACTTTTTTTCGGCGAGGGTGAAAGTTGGAGCCCGAGTGAAACGAGGGCGACGATCACCCAAGTTAAAAAAAGTTTTTGCACGTGTAAGGGACGATTTTTTTCATAACAAGTGCATCAAAAAGAGAAATTACAGCGCGCGAAGCGTGCATAAAGTTCGTTTTTGCGCACTAGTTAGGAAAAAATAGTATACACACCTCGGCCGTTAAATGGGAAAGCCTCGGATCGGCCTTGACACGTAATCTACTATTATAACTGTTATTTTATAATGGTGTGAAATAGATAGTATTGTATTGTATTGTATTTTCAGAAAGTGAAAGCATGTGCCTTGCTGCCAGATATCTTCGGCTTCCACACATCTCTACAGGGCATTTAATTGTTTCTTTTTCTTGTGCTTTATAAGAACAATAATACTCAAAATGTAATAACATTCTGATAGGACTATCTTAGACTACACGAATGATTGACGTTCTCAAAATCTTCGGCACTGACACTGTTTTCGGGTATTATTAGACGCTGTATCCTTTCAAGTTTCGGGACATCTTCTTTCTTCTGGCTTGTTGCGTTTGGGATCGTCAGCTGGCAGCAGAAGTCCCAATAAACCTCCAGCTAAAAGATATAGATAGCTAGATTAGTACATAGACTCAACACCTAGGTTCACTGATCTACTAGGTCATCCACTGTTCTATTTAAATACCGACTCCCGATTGTTGCAATGGTGGGTTGATCTGTACCTTATAGCTCGTTATTTAATTTAACTGAAGGTGTCTGGGTCAACATTCTTTTCGTTGTCTTATTTTGTGTCCCTACATAACGTGACGCATTGGTGATTTTTGTACGAGATGATGTTTTGTTTTCAATTTCTGATGTATGGATTAAAATCTAACGTGAAAAAGAAATACAAGTGCATCGGATTTTTTTTATATACTGAGTCGAAACAGGATCTACAAGCGTGACAAGAGTGGAATGAAACAAGACAACGAAAAATTTTTTTACCCGTCTATCAAATCAAAGTGAGCGCAGAATTCACTATTGAATTTAGCATTTTATAATTGTCATTACTACTACTTTCTACTTAAATACCTAATAGTTAAGAATATAATAAGTAACAACGTGACAAAATATAACAAACCACAAAATAAATTAAAACTACTTGTTTGTTTTGGGTTTTCACTCAACGAGCGATGGAGAGGGCAATGCTCGTGGTTTCTCTGCGAGATCGCATCAGGAATGACGAGATCCGTAGAAGAACGAAAGTGACTGACATAGCCCGAAGAATCGCCAGGTTGAAGTGGCAGTGGGCTTGCCATATTGCCCGGAGGACCGATGACCGGTGGGGTCAGCGTGTTCTCGAGTGGCGACCACGCACTGGACGGCGCAGCGTGGGAAGGCCCCCCACAAGATGGAGCGACGACCTGGTAAAGGTTGCGGGTGTCCAATGGATGCGGACAGCTCACGACCGATCTTTGTGGAACTCTCTGGGGGAGGCCTATGTTCAGCAGTGGACGTCAATTGGCTGATGATGATGTTTTGGAATACAACACTCACCGACGGTCATTCCTCCGAAGAGATAAAACGAGAGCTCGCAGTTACTGATCAGCATCTGCTTGAGTATATTGATGCCGAAGAAAGCACAGGTTCGTCCCACCATGAGAGTCAAACATACTGCCATAGCCCTGGAATTGACACACTACATATAATTTCCAACTACGAATTTTATTTAGCTATACCGAGGTTTTCCCGAAAGACTACATTATAGTTTAAGAGGGTCCGCAACGGACATACAAGTTAGTTAGCTCCACGAGTGTAGCAGACGTTCATAGAACACGATGCACGATGGTACAAATAACAACAAAATTGTTGAAAAATATTATTCTTGTGTCCTTAGCTGCTGTGTAAGATGACAATATCTCGCGGTTGAGATAGATTGTACTCACTGAATTGATTGAGTCACTATAGGCGTTGTACATAATTGATGATGCGACAGTATATCACCGTGATATATACTTTTTATTACTAACTAACTAGATGAATAAAAGTGTCTGCTTTCTACCTATACCTTTTAAATAATTCCATTTGGTACAAATGATTTATACAAACTTGAGGTATGTTGGGAAGATGTTGACGCTAAAGGTAGTCAGGACTGCGAAGTTGAGGCAGTTGGTGACGAAAACGATGAAAATGACGCCAGTGACGGCCCAGGAGCTGCTGAAGTTCATGCATATGCCTGCTGCCCCGGTAATGAACTGTAAAAAAGGTAACTGGTAAGTATACCAACCAAATAGTAAATCAAATGCTAAGGTCTTCATTGATAATGAGATGAATAATTAAGTGAGATATAATAAGTGATGACATATGAAATTGAAAGTTAACATATTGATTTACTTTTCAATGATTACAGTCTCACAGACTTAAAAATTCAACATGATGAACTTGTTCACAACACAATAATTGTAGTTACCTGAACAACAACAAGAAGTCGTTTTCTCCCAAAGAGATTGATAAGCCCACTCATGACGAAATTCATTATCCCGAGGATACATCCATTTCCAAGCACGATGAGCATGCCAAAATGGTTTAGAGAGCAGTTCGTCGGCTGGAAAAATGGCAGATTAAATGTAGGTAAATTGAATTTTATTAAAGTATACCTCATTAAATATATTTAAATTAACTGAATACCTGGAAATTATACAGTAAAATAAAAAATTCTTAAAAATCTCAGTGAAATTAGAAAGCTAGAAAAGTTGTAGTCTTTACAGCAGTGATTTTTATTATAGCTAAGGTACATACCTGTTCAACAACGTCTAAGGTCTCATTTTGAGAAGCGTGCGCTGACCGCATCATCTGGCAAATTGTGAGACCTGTCTCCCCCTTATCAATAGATTTCATGAAGCCATCAGCAATGAACGGCATCCATACTAAGTAAGGATGTATGCTAGAAATATAAATACACAGTACAGTAGCTGATAAATAAAAACGAAGATGTATTGACTACCAAAATGCATTCCTACTTTATGAATTAATTCATGAAATTGGGTAAGCAATTCTGCAGCCAAAAGTACAAGATAGAGAGAAAAACGAGAAGACCCTTCAAAAGACATGACTACGCAGAAAGTATAAGTGTGGAAATAATAATAAATGAAAGACGATTTTGAAAATTCTGATGCTACTAATCAATTTACTCCAAAGGAAAATAGAAATTTGAAGTATGTGTCTAATTTCAAATAACTAGATGAAGAATTGAAGAACTTACCAGAAATAGATCAAGGCAAACATAGTGGCGAGGAGGATCGTGTTTCGAAGCAATGGCGGCCTTACTAAAGGTAGTGTTTGTGTTTTGATTGACGTCCAAAGGGATTTGTGCTCAGAGTGGGAACTGGCATCTTCGTTTAAGCTTATCGACTTTACCTGTAAAACAAGATATTTTTATACAAAGCTTTGATTTCATTTGGCATTGTTCCTGTTGGCAGTCTCACGTGATGTCATGGGCTAAGACTTAGCCGATAGCTGCTTAGCTTATTAATTTCATCATTTGATACCCAAATATCGTCCTATTATTGTCTATACCAGCTATCTGCATAAATCAGGTTTTGGCATAATCAATTTAATAATCATGATAATAAAATTCATTATCGAATAACACAATTCGTGCACTTAACTATTTACACTAATAGGACGATATTTCGTACTATTCCCTGAGCCGCAAACCCATTTCGATAATGAATTCATTCATAAACACAGTTGGCACTTTCAGCCTACCGTATCTAACTATTATGAAATTTATAGATGATAACAGAAACTGAAATCATTATAACAGGGATCGGATAACGGTTTTTTCTCTATACAAAAGAACTGTTTGAATTCCGTTCTTTTTCGTTCTTCGGTATATATTTTTTTTGTTAATGGATTATTTAAAAATACGATGTTAATAATTACATAAAATGTTGAAAACTACATAAAAAATGTTAAACATTTTGAAATATTTAGCTATTTCGAGATTTTTCTAAAAAACCGGTTCCGATCCCTGCATTATAATTTGCCCCTCATTTCATTTTTCAATGCAAGACAGCAATAAACTTTTACAAATAAAACCATGTTTCATATCTTCTTAAAATAAAATCCTTTAAGTGTTAATATAGTATCTTTAGGACTTGTATTGAACACTATAATTACTCAGATTCTAATGGCTCAGATACAATTTTTGATAATATACGTGTATAAACAATTTGTGGTTACCTGAAATTCTTCCGCATCTTTACCAGTGTTTACGACAAATATGCGCTTTATGACGACCAAAGCTTCATCCTCCAATCCCATGGTGAGAAGGTACTTCGGGCTTTCGTCGATGAAATAAATCAAAGATGCTGACAGAAAGCAAGGCAGGCTGTAGATGATGTTGAGTAACCTCCAGGAATTGAAGTAGATGCCCAGGTAGGGGATGTAGTAAGAAAATGACAGCGGAAGGATTGGAATCGTCAACACTGGAATAAATTACTATTTTGTAATGGTGAATTGATTTGGCAGATTTTGGAACATTGAATTATAAGGGGCACCAATAATATATCAGTGATTTTGAGTAGGTATTGGAACTCCAATATAAATAAGTACTAAAATTTAAGGAAATCAAAAAATATCACATTGTTTCCAAAAATGTACGAGAATGCACTTTGTTTGTTTAAAACTCTAAAGGAACATTAATTTAAAGATATATAGTACTTATCCAGTTTACATAATACTCGTAGCACAGTTATTGTGTAAGACTAACACCACAACTCGCCAAATATGATACAAAAAGTAACACATATCTTATGGTTTTAAAGAAAATTCTTATATTACTGTATCCCAAATATCCCACTACTTTACTGTACCTGCCATAGCTCCAATAGATAAAAAGAAAACGCTGTTAGTCATCAATATCAGCATGTTTCTCTTGTCACGAGGTGATGTCTCTCCGAGTAGAGTGAACGCCAGGGCATAAGTACCCGACACCCTGGAAAGCCATCGCTCCGTTAAAAGTGATCCAGAGGTAAAGGTAAATGAATATTAATTTCAATAGGATGTAACAAAAATATCAAATCCACCAGAGTTCAAGAAGGAAACGAATTCGCACTCCGCCATTGCTGCTACTATATTAATCAAAATAGTCTGATATATTTCAAAAAGTTGCGTTTATTTAATCATAAGTTTATTCAGTCATAATTAATAAGTAAATCATGATTATCATCAACATTCGACAACATAATCATGGGCATTTATGTAAGTTATTTGTATTGTAAAAGCAATGAAATATTATCGTTCGATGATGTGGGTCAGAACGCCCTAAGATGCTCAGCAGGTTTTCACAAAATACTAGCGTCTAAGCTTATTAGCAGAAGATTCAAGATCAGGATTTACAAAACTGTCATAAAGCCGATCTTGCTATATGGATGCGAGGCTTGGACGCTGACCCTGAAGGAAGAGAACAAGCTCTTGGTGGCGGAGAGAAAGATCTATAGAAAGATTCTGGGGCCTACTTAGGGAGAGGATGGACGGTGGAGAGTCCGGAGCAACGCAGAAGTGGAAGAGTTGGTGTCCGAGCCCAACATAATTGGCGAGAGCAAGTCTGCTCGACTTCGCTGGCTCGGCCATGTAGAGAGGATGGGAGATCACCGAGCCGTCAAAAAGGTCCATCTGGGTCGTCCTAGTGGACGGCGTCCGGTGGGGCACCCTAGATACCGATGGATCGACGAAGTCCAAAAAGACTTGTGTCAGCTTCGAGAAGCCGATTTCGATTGGCGACAAGCTGCACAGAATAGGGAGGACTGGCGGAGCTTAGTGTCGGAGGCCAAGATCCACTTCGGGTCGCTGAGCCAGCGCAGTAAGTAAGTAAGTATGATGTGGGTCTTCTTTAGTTTTTCCAGTACATGGGATGGAAAAAGGCTTTCGCTTCTAATAAGGGACGTAAATTATACAAGTGACCCAAAACTATATCGAATCGAAGGTATCCTAACCGCAGGTGGTGGGTGTACTGGCAATAAAAATACAGAGTGATTTAAACTTTCACGACAAACGGATATGACGTTACACCCGTGGTCGCAGGCAGACAGGTGAGTCGGTCATGCTCGAAACGTCAGGATAATATTCGTAAGTTTAGATGAAAGACCCGTTTATCGTTAAAATAATAAAATGCAGAGGCCGTGTGTTAAACTTACGCAGTGCAGGATAGGAACTTAAGGAAGCAGAACACAATCCAGTGCCATGAGAACGCAGCGAGAGCACCTGAGATGAATCCCAGCATGAGGGACAGTCGGAGGATCTTGCGGCGCCCACGCATGTCAGCTAAGTAGCCCCATATGTGGGACGTGACCAGGATACCTGGAAGTTATGTTTTGGTTCAAAGCCTATTCCAGTCCACTGCAGGACATGTGCCTCGTACGCACTAATTACAATATAATGAATTAATGATGCAATTTTCAATTATTACGTGTTTAGTGGCTATAGGTATTTGACCTACCTATCTCCTGTTTTTTATAACAGTTTACGTTCAAAGGCGTTGGGTGTATCACATAGGGACATGACTATCAATCTGAAGGTTTTGGGTTCAAACCTGCCACACCAATTAGGTACCTTTTTAACCATTAGGTATATTTCAGTCATGCCAATCATCATATCCCTCATCATCAGCCAATCTCAGTCGACTGCTCAACGTAGGCCTCTCCTATTGACTATGCGTACAGACGCATTAGGGGGTATGTAAATGCCCATAATCGCTACTCTGACTGGGCGCTTGGATTGGAGATCGCAATACGTCCACTATGATGACGCTGCTTCCCATCATCAGTCTTGTATCAAATAATAGTCAGTAACACTTCGATGCCTTAGTCGACTCTTACGGCACCCGCGGGAAGAGTTGTGGTGGTGAAAAGTGTATTCTTTCACCACAAGGCCAAACATCGTGAGGAAACCGAACTAATCGAGCAGTAGCTTTCGTAAGAACTAGTAAACCTTGAGAGTAGTTTGCCAACAGTAGATCACATGAAAGCCGTCCGAATTGTGGGAAAACGGAAGGAAGAGGACGGTAGTTACCAATAATAGGCACAGCGGCCATGAGACCCTGTTGAAGAGTGGTGGTCTGCAGCTCGCAGGCGCTGGCCGGCACCAAGTAGCTGACAGATAAGCTCTCGAAGGCCATGCCCATCATCATGGTGCCGCAGATCAAGACCATGAAGACATTGTACATGCCGAAGCCTGGAAAAATCGTAAATTAATTCTACGGTTTTAGATCAATAAAATTATTTAATTGTCAAACGCTCTCAGTGGTAAGCGGTCATATAAAACACTTATTAGGTACTTGACACTTAGGTACTTATCTCATTTTTCCTCGAATGATAAACAAATAATGAAACAATGATGGAAAATTTTAAAACATTTCGGATTTTTTGAATTTAACTAAAAAGAGTAAATAACTTCTTTATTTTCAAATTTTAATTTACACTATATGTAAGTACACATGTCGAGCAATTTTCGACTTAAATTACGTATGTAATCCGTTTGATAAATGTTTAAATATGTTTGAGTCTCACGTTAGTTATAATTCTAAAAATAAGTGCCCATACAGGTTTAGTTTTATTTAACCAAAATATATGAAACACTAATGAAGAAAAAACTAAAATTTCAAAGATTGTTTTGAAATAAGAAGGTACAAGGTTGTTGTTTCATGCAACAAAAACAAACCTGAAATGATCATAAGTACATTATAGACCATGATCGAATGTATCGACGGACAGAGTGATATTTTGATTACAACCTTTATATATACTTGATGAAGGGTTAGCAAAGCAATTTCACATATTTTTTTAATGCGATTCTTGTTTGATTGCAGTTGTTTATAGGATCTCCTTTTAATAATATTTTTCCACTTATTCATGAAAGTTAAAAACCGGCCAAGTGCGAGTCGGACTCGCGCGCAAAGGGTTCCGTACCATTATCAATTTATTATTAAAAAAATACAGTTAAATCAACCTACCTCAAAAACTATAGGAGATAATTTTATCAAACCAAAAATCGTTGATAGAGTTTATTAATGTGCATAACATATATTTTTTTTCAAAAATTTATATCGCGTAGTTTAAAAAATAGAGGAGGGGGGACACATTTTTCAGACTTTGAGACCTGATATCTCGAAAACGATTTGCTTAGATAAAAATGTGATGTATAAACCTTCATATCATTTTCAAAGACCTTTCTATTAATACCCCATACGCTTATGTACAACTAAAAAAAAAATTCTATCCCTCAGTTACGTGTATGGAGGGCCCCCACCCCAATGGTTTTTTTTTACAATTTAGTATCACATTCCCGTAGCGGTTCATACAACACATATCCTTACCAAATTTCGTTACTGTATCATTTATAGTTTCCAAGTAAATTGGCTGTGACAGACGGACAGACGGACAGACGGACATGACGAATCTATAAGGGTTCCGTTTTTGCCATTTTGGCTACGGAACCCTAAAAATGAAATGCTTTCGTAAATTTCTGTTCCTACAACACTATTTTGATATTTGGCTTCATAATTAATTATGCTACTACATTAGTGTGAACAATTTACAATTAATTGCAAATTTTTGCTTGCCAATCTTTAAGATTTTATGCCAATTTGGTCATTAACATTACTCTCCCGAGTCTCTCGACAAAAAATAATAGTACATTGTGCATCAAGGGAGGTACGGAAGTACTAATGAGAGTGTTAGAAGCCCGACGCCGTAGGCGGAGGACTTTTAATGACTCGAGTTAGTATTCCGCTTACCGACCATGATGCATACAATGTTTTTCATCACATTTGCCGACAAAAAAATAAGTTTTAAGACAAAATACTATGAAATGACGTACTGACATTCCTATTACTCCCTAGAAAATTTCATTTTTCTATTACTCCCGCTATGCATGCAAGCAATGACGCGCTTAGACAGCGAGTGTGATGAAAAAATATTTTGGTTAATTGTACTTTCAATATTTTTTTTATTTTCTTAAGCAAAATAACTTATGAATATGTAGCTTTTATTCATCCACCACTTTTAATTTTGAAACATTTTTGAGGAATGATAAAATTACCACCTCGATGGAAAAAGACACATTTTTTACAGTGTAGAAATAATGGGTCTTCCGTTTCTGACTCCAAGCTTATGGACTACTATTCTGTGCATGTCTTTCTCGTTAGTTTCTTACCCGTCATATCCAAAGCATCTTCGAAAGGAACTTTATCCAACTTTTCACTCATTATGAAATTTCTGTAAGGAAATGTAATAATTCTAATTAAAATTACCAATTAAAACAAAATTACAAGTAGCTAACTCTTTCTACCATAGACACATACCATTCGAAAGTGAGGTTCGTTTAGACCGTAATGATTTCCTAAATCAACCATAGGAATAAAAGGTTAGGTACACCGTGCATAATAAAATCCACAACAACAAAGTTTTATAATAACATTAGATTCTGATGACGTACCTACCTACACAAACAATGAAATGAAAATAATTAATTCTTTATCAAATATCAACTTAGTTAATAAAATTTATGCAATTCATAATAAAGTAGAATAATTATTATGCAATGCTAAAATCAGATAAAACATCGTCAAATTTTGTAGGCAAATATATTCTTAAGGCACTCGATGACCTAAATAACGAACCAGTTGAATAATTGTTGTTAAACATTCAAACTTGTGTTGTTCTCTTGAAAACAATAATTACAAAAAGATAGAAAATGTATACATACTTCGTAATGAATAATAGGTATAAGGCTAACAATAATATGAACCAGTATCATAAAAAATCAAAAAAATCGGTATTGTATTCTGATATTTAAAGAACTAAGGTACCGATACCGTTACACAAATATGAGTTAATCACTATTCACTACGTCCGACGCTCCTAAGAGTCCAAAGTAAAGTAACGGTAGCAACAACCGCGCTTTTGGCTTTGTCCTTTCGGCCATTTTCTTATCGTGCGAGTAAAGTAGTTTAACTATGTAATATTTTTGCTACTGTTACATAACAAGAGGCCGTTAACGAATTGGGTTTAATTAGACGCGCGGTGCTTGTTTTATAAATAGAATCGGGATCACTCAAGGCCTGTATTTTCTTACATTATTAACTATAGTGTACATACAATGCTTCAAAAAATCATTTTATCTGAATCTTGATACTAAAATAATCTAAAAAGGACGAAACTACCTCCCTTACAATAGTAGTAAATTTATTTTCCGTAGCAAAACAATTTGAAGTAAAAAGATCAGTTAGGTAGGTATCTCATTTCTTAAAAAATATTCAATGATAAAGTACAAATGTTCTTAACTAAAACAAACCATACAATATTGTTCTACTTAGTGAAACTAGTAAAAAGTACAGAAATAGAACATCACAAACAAGAGAATGAAAGTCATATCTACAATTAATATCTGACAGTACAAGGATATTGCTCAAACATAATCTAAATAACAGCTTCTAACCCCAGAACTACGAAGAATATATTGAAGGTACTAGCTGCCCAAATAAGGCCAAACAAAGAGGTAGTTGAGGATCCACCCACCAGTAATTTTCGTTGTCAGTCAGAGACACCTGCCGGTCCGATAACTGATTGCTAACAGAGCACCTACTTCAGCGCACGCGCTCCTTATATAGTGAAGATACTGCGCATAATTATACGGCGAATGATGATATTGATGATCAAAGAAATCCCTTTAACATTGCTGTTCCTTTTGACACCAGATTCAAGTGAACTAATCATTATTCTTTTGGATGAAAGGATATTCTCAAAGTCTGGCAAAAAGTAGTTTAGCTACTTAAACGACTTTGATATCATTTACGTGTAAAACAATGACATTATTTTTATTTAATTTGCGTCTCATTGTTTGCCGAATTTGGATATTTTCGTATCTTTTCTACTCAGAATCGCGAGCTCTTTCGATCCTCATTTGTAGAAAAAAAGTGTCCCGAGTATTCCTTAATTTTTTTTGTCTTCTTCTGAGTTACGGTCGATGGATTTTTTTTGGGACACTCTTTTATCTGTATCAGGATCGAAAGAGCTTGTGATTCCGAGTAGAAAAAATGTAAAAAATCCAAATTTGGAAAATATTCAATAACCACAACGAAATAAAAATCCGCCCGTATAACCCCGAGATGGTCCCGTTGGCACAAAGTTGGGGTTTGATGAGGAGATCTTGGAGAAATCGAGGGATCTCTTCAAATGTTATAGGTACCTAAATGTATGGCGCTATTGGTAATTTTAATTCATTTACAAGCGTTTGCATTCAGAAAGTAGGATGTGATAATAGGAAACCAATGATGGAAACAAATCGGGGATCTTGGAGAAATCGGTTGAAGCTGGTTTTTTAAATTTGGTGATTATTTATGCTGGGTATTAACAAATTCATAGACCTCATTAACTACATGAAAGGTCCACGGAAAGAACATGTCTGGTAATTTTAAATTTCAAAATTGAAAACTGCCTTACATTTAATACATACAAATTTCCTCTGAACTTCATACGCAAAAGATATGCCAATTGAACTCTTCACATATTTTCAGGAATGAGCTACCAAACTCTTAGGTACCAAAATTTATTATTAATATGTATTTATTAATATGATTAAATATGCTGTATTTAGTGAATCTACCGTTTTGAACTATTGATGTTGAAAATGAAAAAAAAATGTATTGTGTTTTTTGACATACTTATTTAAGTACTGGCGATATTTTAATTGCCTTTATTGTATAAACTTATTCTAAATCATGAAAGAAACACACAAATAAAGAAATTTTAACTTAAGTAAAAACTAATAATCTAAATATATAAGCTAAAAATACATTTAATAAAAATACTTACCTAAAAAACCCTTATAAAAAGAATACCCCGTCGATCGCGATGCTGATCCTTTGGGAGAAATAGGCGCCAGCTCCGGGGTCCTCAGTAGCGTAGATCAACCAGAACGACAAGGTCCTCATAAATAGTTTCATGTCGGCTGACCACTAAATATGTTTGTTTATATGTTCTGTTTCAGAGCTACATTTCTCCACAGACACAGATCTTCTTACCTTTAGTATAATGTTAGCAATGACATTACAGCAGCACCCCATGAAGGAAAAAGCGTCTGTACACATTTCTAAACGAAATAGAATTACTAAACGCTTTTTCATGCTCAAAATATTATTTGTTGCAAAATTGTTGTATAATACCATTACATGATGATGCTCTTTAATAGCTTAGACGAAGACACAAAGCCATATCCAATGACAAAATGGAGACGGCATGGTACAAACATATCAAACTCAACCGAAAAGACTTTGCAAAAAGTTAAGTACCTTGGTTCAACTATAACTGATAGGTGTCAACCGAAGAGAGAAGATTGAGGTTTGTATCCAAAATACGGTAAGGTGTAATCGGAAAGAAAAAAAGAAAGAAAGAAAGAAAAAATATTTATTTGTGACACATGACTTAAGGTAAGATACACATTTAAAAGGACAAGAAACAAATTATGCCTTAAAACGGTCCCCAATTCAGCATAAAGCTGGGGCCTGTAATTACACCCCAGCGCTGGTCTTCCATTGGGGCCGTTTGTGAGGCAACTGTGCATCGGGTTCTAGTGACCAAGCTGGCCAGTTGACCAAGATTCGTGTCTACAAAACAGTCATTAGACTAATCTTGATTGAGGGGTTTGACGCTTGGACACTAACCCAGAAAGTAAAAATCCAGCAGCAAGTACCAAAAATAAACATTTAGCGGAAGGTTCTGGGACCAATCAAAGATGGAAATTGGGCGCGCAAGCAGAGGAAAAATAGGGATCTATAAGACCTGATGACTATTCCAAATGTAGCGGCGAGCTACACGCCTTCGTTGACTTGGACATGCTTTTGTCGCATATGGCCCCGTTCATATTTTGACCCACTGGCAACTTGATCCTTTTCGCAATTTGCCCCGTTATATATGTGTCGACAGAGCATTGAGGTTTTTTGTCGATTGTGCTTTAAACAGAGTATATCTCGGGTGTTCAAGATGGAAAGCGTCTGGTTGGATGCTCAAGACACCGCTTGAGTCCTCAAAGATATAGTCGGGATATCCTACCGTAGTTACTCGTAGTTAAATGTCCTACTCAGTGTAGTTTAAACAGGGGTAGCACAAGGATCAATATTCAGCCGCTTTTTGTACAGTATGACCTTCACCGACTCTAACTCGGACTCTTAAATCTACGATTTAATATCAGTTCTAATGATTCAGGCCAAGAAAACTTATCTTTATAAAACTAAAGGTTTATAAATACACTCGCTACAGATAAGCTACTTAAGTACACAAACTTAACGAGATCTACCTGGGGCCCGTTTCTCGAACACTTGTAACTTGTCAATCTTGTCATACAAGTGGAAGTAGAGACTTCCACTTGTATTTAAGCTTGTATTCCACTTGTTGTTAAGCTTGTAACTTGTAATACAAGCGGAAGTCCTTACCTAATTAACAGTGTTAAAAAGAGTTTTAACACTGTTAATTAGGTAAGGACTTCCGCTTGTATTACAAGTTACAAGCTTTCGCGACATAGGCCCTTGGTCACATAAAATAATATCAGTAGCCTTTGCTTAGTGATTATAGTTAGGAAACTTTGTGTCCTACATTTAACCCTGCTTGTAAAGCTACCACGCCTGTAAAGTTTTATAACAATTTTACGAAATTATCAACTTTTTGTATGGGAATTTATACAATTTTGTAGAATTGTACGCTTGTAAAGTTTTGTGCCACATACCACAAAACTTTACAAGCGTACAAATCTACAAAAGGTATAATTATTCCTTCAGTATATATTTGCTCCTAAATTACCGATGTCTTTCATGTGTATGTATTCAAAATAGGTATGGTAATGTTTGTATCTGACTATTATTATACAATATATCTGATAAACACGAAAGGTACCCTAGGCGATCAAACCAATGATCTCCAATCAGAAAACAAGGCTATCATAAAGGTTCCTGAGGTTGTAAAATTATGTTTAAGATGTCAACTGTTTGACAAAGGCCTCCTCAAGGAACTCAACAATGAACGATCATTATCATTAGGCTCCCACAACCTACGGTTTTCCGCGACCTTATCACTAGGTAACTAAAATCGGTCACCTGCGACTAATCAAACATATTTATTTACGAAGAAATGCATGCACGCATCAGCCTATGATAGTCCACTGCAGGACGTAGGCCTCTCCTATTAACTATGCTATACGCATTAGGATTGGCGATCGCAGTAATGTGTCCACTATGATGACGCTGCTGCCCATCATCAATATTTTGTCAAATAATGGTCAGTGACACTTCAATCCCTTAGTCGACTCTTACGACACCCGCAGGAGGAGTTGGGGTGACAAATGTATTCTTACTGCCGTCACCACACAGCCAAAACGAAGAAAACATCTCGAATAAATGATAACAGTCATCTTTCCTGAATGTCTCAAATTCTCCCTTGAATTTACGGCAAAGAAGGCAAAAGAGTACCTAACTAGATAGTTTTGGAAGCTATTTTCGTCACCAATCGACATCTTCGATACTGCCACCGTAAGCAGCGAGATCCATCAGAGAGGATCGAGATTACAGAAATAAATCATCATCATCATCAGCCTATGATAGTCTACTGCTGGACGTAGGCCTCTCCTATTAACTATGCGAATAGACGCATTAGGAGGTAAATAAATGCTCATAATCGCTGGGCAAGCTGATTGGCGATCGCAGTAATGTGTCCACTATGATGAACCTGCTGCCAATCAATCTTTTATCAAATAATGTTCATTGACACTTCAAACCCTTTGTGGACTCTTACGACACCCGCAGGAGGAGTTGCAGTGGTGACAAATGTATTCTTACCGTCACCACAAATTCCTCTGAAATTGACCATTCATTTAGGTATTGAACTTGTGAAAGTGAATGATTTATATTTCATGTTTTTCCTGTCAACAAAATAATAATTAATAAGCAACAATTCACAAAAAACATTTTTTAAAGTTCGTTATCCTTCTGAATAATATCATAAATTCAGTCTACTCAGTTACTTAAAGCGACTCGAATCAATCGATCGAGTACCGAAATCGTTTCTTTACAGACTGTGTTGAACGAATGAAGTTGAATTCTAGTGCAGCGTGTTTCTGTTTTCTGGCGTTAATATTAACGAAATGTACGTGGTCGTTTTCACAAACCGTTGTTGATATCACCTTAGTACACCAAACGAAGGAAACTCAGAGGAAAAAACTCGTGTATAAGCGAATTTTGGCATAATTGTAGGGAATGGTGTTTTATACCACATACTAAAAGTACTGGTGGTTAGGGGTTGAGCTAACGGGGGGAGGGGGGTGTAAAGGTCCTTATTTTTAATTTTTCGTAAATAACTCGTAAACCGTGGCTTATAGCAAAAAACGGTCTAGTACATAAGTAATCTACATAAAATTCTCTACAAAAATGGTTTACGCATGTTTCCTCTGGGATCAATATGTTATGAGATAAAAAAGCACGAAGATGGACACAATAGAAATAAACACATTTGTTTAAGTAGGTATGGCACATACAGAATGCTCGCGAGCATTCCAAAAGATTTGAATGCTCAATTCCTGACCATATTTAGAGTCTTTAATGTTATATAAAATTTCCTGAATTCGGCTTGGTTTCAGAGATAATCAACCGTTTTTTCTAAATAAGTTTTTCGACGTTACTCGTCATAAAACTTCTTTTTGATTACAATGCTACCACAATGTGTTTTAATATTACCACACCTTTTGCCTGTCAATCAAAAAATGGGAATAAACTTGACGAAATAACCAGTCCCTAAAAAAATATTAAAATAAATAATTTTTACAAATTGTTGTTATGATAAAAAGTACTGGAAATGTCAAAAAGTATTCAAAAAGTCTAAAATAAAAGAGAAAAAAAATATTTTTTTTTGGTGGTATTTGACATTAGGTCTCATAATATTTTTTGTTTATTTTGATATCTGGGATGTATACTTAAAATCTTTTGGAATGCTCGCGCCCGGGCGCGCCCTGTATGCTTATTTGTAAAAATAAAATACCTAATTATCTTCTAACCCTAAAATATTCTAATAATCATCGTCAAAAGATTTTTACTATGCATTCTAGACATCAAAACAAACAAAAATTATTATGAGACCTAATGTCAAATACCACCAAAAAAAAATTTTTTCTTTCTTTTTTTTTAAGACTTTTTGCATACTTTTTAACATTTCCAGTACTTTTTATCACAATAACAATTTGTTGAAATTATTTATTTTAATATTTTTTTTAGGGACTGGTTATTTCGTGAAGTTTATTCCCATGTTTTGATTGCCAGGCAAAAGGTGTGGTAATATTAAAACACATTGTGGTAGCATTGTAATCAAAAAGAAGTTTTATGATGAGTTACGTCGAAAAACATATTTCGAAAAAAAGGTTGATTATCTCTGAAACCAAGCCGAATCCAGGAAATTTTATATAACATCAAAGACTCTAAATATGGTCAGGAATTGAGCATTAAAATATTTTGGAATGCTCGCGAGCATTCTGTATGTGCCATACCTACATAAAGAAATGTGTTTATTTCTTTAGTGTCCATCTTCTTGCTTTCTTATCTCATGACACATTGATCCCACAGGAAACATGCATATACCTTTTTGTAGAGAATTTTATGTAGATTACTTATGTACTAGAACGTTTTTTGCTAGAAGCCATGGTTTACGAGTTATTTACGAAACATTAAAAATAAGGACCCCTACACCCCTCTCCCCCCGTTAGCTCCACCCCTAACCACCAGTACTTTTAGTATGTGGTTTAAAACACCATTCCCTACAACTATGCCAAAATTCGCTTATACACGAGTTATTTCCCCCGATAGGCAACTTTTGGTCATCGTTAGGTGGGCTAGTTATTTAATTCGGACAAGTTTGGGCTTGTTATACTCAGGATCACGAGCTCTTTCGATTCTAATAGGAGAAAAAAAGGGTTCTAAAATGTTTTTTCCATTACGATGCCGTTTTTACATAGATGTTCAAAGGCGGTAGAGTAATGGAAGGAATGAAAACTGTATGAAAATTATGAGACATATGTTTTCTCTTAACAAAATCGAATGAGCTCGTGATTCTGAGTCGAATAAGCCTAAAATTGACCAAATTAAATAACAAGGTGATTTCAGCAACAGTTTTTGTAAGCGCCCACCTAGCTATAAATGATTATTTCGCACTATTATGCAATATCCCAGAAGGACCTTTACTTCCAAACCGATTAAAGGGCCAAGCCACACCGTACGTAGCAAATGCGCGTGCGCTGGTACGTGACGAGCGCGTGAGACCCAAATTCTCGGAAATTTCTGAGTATATTCCCACAATTTTGAGAATGTTTTGCAACTTATACATAGCTAGATGCAGGTACTTAGATTTTTGTCATAGAAAAAATGTCTTTCGACGAGAAAAGTCAATATCTTGCACGTTGAGATAACAAAATCAGTTTAATTATCATAACGTAAGTCTGCAGGATTTAGAAATAGCTTAACGTTGTACATTGCCTCTGAAGTATGAAACAACATATCACCGCCTATCAGACACCAAACAGTGTGTGTTTGCTTTTAAATACATTAAGATTGAATAAACAAGTTGAAATGGCAAGAGTGCGGTTTCAAATACAGGAAATAGTTTTTTTCAGTAACTGCGTACCTACAGTACTTTAACATAAATATTGGTATAGGAGCGAAATATTTATGTTTATTATAATAGTGGCTTGCCGTGTGGTGACGGCAGTAAGAATACATTTGTCACCACCCCAACTCCTCCTGCGGGTGTCGTAAGAGTCGACTAAGGGATTGAAGTGTCACTGACCATTTTACAAGATTGATGATGGGCAGCAGCGTCATCATAGTGGAAACATTACTGCGATCGCCAATTCGCAAAAAAAAAAAAAAAAAAAAAAAAAAAAAAAAAAAAAAAAAAAAAAAAAAAAAAAAAAAAAAAAAAAAATTGCGTCTATACGCATAGTTAATAGGAGAGGCCTACGTCCAGCAGTGGACTGACATAGGCTGATGATGATGATAATAGTGGCAATATAATTATCATTACTAGATACCTAAGCTTTCTTGGGTGTAAGAGCTGGATTATGTTTAGGTCAAAATCAAAATACAACTCTAAAGTATCGCGTATATGTTTAAAAAAAGGTAAACAATCCCTCAGTATCTTTTTATTGAAAAATGCATTTAAAAATCCAAACTAGGTACTTAATGAATCAAAAACAATGTAAATCACTGTATTTGCTTGTTATATTATGTATATTTGCTAAAACTTATTTTCTACTCGTAGTTTTCAATACTGCAAGATTGTTTACCTTTTTTTAAACACCAAACCAAACAGAGTATAGTAGTTATGATGTGACAGCAATGTATGGCCTAATGGCCTTTTTTTTTTTTTTTTTTTCATTTATTCAAGGAACAATATACATTGTATGTGAATTTATAATAACGAATAATTTACAAATTAACTTAATAATAATAATACAACAGAATTTACAAAAAATAATAAAATTAAAAGAAAAAAAAAATACAACAAATAAATAATATTCAATGTCAAACAGTTAAAAATTAATTAATTAATGACAAATTCAATTTTTTTTTTTTTATACACAACTAATAATCCTATTCATACTAAATGTCCTAAGTGCTTAAGATTACTTACAAGGAACCTAATATGTCTGCACTAAATGATGTGTCATGAATTCCTCCACAGAGTAGAAACACTTCCTTACCAAAAAAGCTTTTAATTTATTTTTAAAGAGGTGCAAACTAGTGACGGATTTCAATTCCAATGGTAACCTATTGAAGAGAACAATGGATTGATAGCCTGCGTAGTGCTTAACAACCCTAAGTTTGCCATCAACGGTTTGCGGCAAGTCCATTCTCCTTGTTGCTAGTCGCTTTTTTCTATCTTCTGGCGTTTCGATACTTCCCAGATGTTTTATTAAATCACTGAGCACAACAAGGATATATAAGCTAGGGACAGTAAGAATTTCGAACTCGGTGAAATAAGTCTTACACGAGGTTGTCTGGGATATCCTGGCTATAGTCCGAATTGCTCTCTTTTGTGCAATGAAGGCAGATTGCATGTTATAGAGATAACTGTTACCCCAAAATTTTATGCTGTACCTTAGCTTTGACTCGACTAGCGCATGGTATACCATCTTTAATTGAGGCAGTGTTGTCTCCTCCCTGAGAGTCCTTAGTGCGTAGCACGCAGAACTTACAGAGCTAACAATGGACGCAAGCTCGGTCTTCCAGTTCAGACTAGAGTCTACCCAAACACCCAAAAATTTAACTGCGTCCTCTTGTCGAATTACTGCACCATCGGAAGCTAAATGTAAGCAATCTCTATTTCTCGAAGTAGTTTTAAATAGTAAAGCGTTGGTCTTTGTGCAGTTCAGTTTGAGGTCATTTATGCTGAACCATGTGTTGAGAACTTTGAGAGCAAGGTTGACTCTCTCATTTAGTAGTCCAATATTTTCAGCTGATATAATGGCATTAGTGTCGTCGGCGAAGACCACAAGTTTCGTATCATGAGTTAAAGTGCTAACATGTGATATTAGATCATTAATGAAGACTATGAAAAATACAGGACCCAATATAGACCCTTGTGGAACGCCTCTTTCCGATTCTGCTACTCTAGATCTATGGACTGTTTCGTTTCTATCTCTAACCCATTTTATTTCAACAAACTGTTTCCTGTTAGATAGGTAAGAGCGAAAAAGAGATAACATTTTTCCTCTAATCCCATAATGCTCCAACTTAGCCAACAGTATGGCATGATCAACGGTATCGAAAGCCGAGCTTAGATCGAGGAATAAGCCTACCACTTTCTTTTTACCATTGAGCTGAAGAACAATGTCCTCAATCAAAGTAGTAATGGCGTCATTCGTGCTCCTACTTTTTTGGTAACCATATTGCCTCTTGTCAATTATATTGTATTGATTGAGGTGTCTCATCAGCCGGTCTTTCATGAGTCTTTCTAGTAGTTTAGATAGCGTTGGCAGAAGAGAGATTGGTCTGTAGTTACTAACATCCGTTTTAGACCCCTTTTTGTAAACAGGTAATACTTTTGCCATCTTAAGCTGGTCAGGGAATATACTTGTCTCCAAACATTCATTAAAGAAATATACTAAAGGCTCTGCAAGTATATCAATGTTATCTTTGAAGACGGATATAGGAATCTCATCATACCCACTTGAAGCTTTAGATTTAAGATTTCTAACCATGCTCGATACTTCTGCCTTATTTACCGGTTCAACAGTCATGTCGTCTTGTAGTCGTGCAACATGAGTTCGTAATATAAGGAGTGCATTATTAGTATTGCCCTTCATGGAGCTACTTTGAGTGAATTTTTCCAAGAAAATTTCACATACATCCTGAGGGTCGTCTATGAAAATTGTTGATCCACTCGCAACATTCATTTTCAAGGCCTGGTTGTCCCGTGTTAGTTTAACGCCTTTGTTACAGTGATTGTGAACAATCTTCCAGATTTCTTTCGTTGAATATTTTGCCTTGTCTACCTGTGTCTGCACTGCTAGTTTTTTAGCCATTCTCACGACTCGTTTGAAAATGGTAACATATTTTTTTCTGTAGTTCTGTATCGAGTCATGTATAGAAGATTTGTGAGTGACCAGAATACGCTTCATGGCACTCGAAACCCTTATCCCTTTAGTAGCCCATTTTATCATACACCCATTATTCGAGGACAGTCTAATCTTTTTTTCCTAAAACATTCGCGGAACACCCGGTTAAACTTCTGAATAAATGTATTTAACCCTATATTAATCCACCTCTCATTGATAATTTTTTGGCGGAATTTTAATTTGCCCGCAGAATCTAACTTTCTTATAATTTTCCAAACAACATTATTATGACCTGATTTACACGATTCCTGCACACGAAAACCACAGAAAATACCGGCATGACCATCAGCCAGACCATTCTGGTCAATTCTAGGAGCTACACATGTTTCAGGTATATTTGTCAGAAAGTTGTCCAAGCACGATTGGGCCTCATTGCGTATGAAGGTCGTTGTAGCAATGAGAGGTTGAAAACGATAGGCCGAAAGCAAAGACAAGAACTCCGTTTTTCTCTTGCTCTCACTCAACAAGTCAACATTGAAATCTCCACAAATAACACATTTTTTGCCAATGAAGTGTTCCAAGAGACGTTCTA